>JAFHBV010000034.1:0-149226 GCA_019022785.1 Pseudomonodictys pantanalensis | reverse complement strand
AGGAGGTCATCGTGGACGAGAAGGCTGTCAAAGCCAAAAAGCCCACCCAGTCCAATGAAGCCTCCAGTTCTCCATCCAGCTCGAAAGAGAATGACCCGCCCGCCGAAGATGAAGTTCTTGAAGACGAAGTGACCGAAAAGCCGGCACCGAAGAAGAAAGGTTTCCAGCCCTACACGTACAAGGGCCGCAAGAAGCCTGGTGACAAAGGCGTTGCACAGGTCATTCGGAAATCGAAGCAGAAGAAGAAGCCAGCTCCGGTTGAGTCCGAGGACGACGAAACTGAGGCCGAGGCGGAAGTCGAAAAGCCCGCGAAGAAGGCCGAGAAGTCTGCCGGTGGAGGTGATCGCCGCAAGGAAAAGGACGATGAGTACGACGGCATCAAGCCCGAGAACATCCTTTATTCGACGCGTCGTGGTGGTGGCGGTGGTTCGAAGTCCGCAGGGGGTCGTGGCCGTGCCAAAACACTCGGCTTGTACGATGAGGACGGCGATCTCAACATGGACGACGAGATGCACGAGGATGCCGGGCACCGCGCTCTCGGGTCCATCAAGCGCAAGCGTGTCCTCTCCCGCAACGACGACCACGACGACATGCAGCCTCGTGCGGGCAAGAAGTTGGCCATCGAGGGCCGCAACATCGCTCCTCTTCGCCGCCGCTTCGCCGATGCGTCGCCAACCTTCGCTCCCTCGCCGTCCAACGACACCGCCATGGACATCCCCATGTCCGGCAGCAACCTCGTCACCGACGACGTTGAGATGGAGGATGGTGGTGCGAATGGCCAAGCTCCTCCGACCGTCGAGAGCAGCGGTTCGCTCGTCCAGCAGCTTCGCATCTCCTCTGGGGTCCTGGGTCGCGCTGGGGCTCGTGCCCGCTCTCGGGGCGGTGCCACGAACCCCCGCTAAGATTGTGCTGGATGGTTGCTTCATGGGGATACTGATGTGGCGTATGAGATGAGTTGATGGATAGGGAAACGAGCATGGATATGAAAAACACCATGGAAATTGTATAATTACGAGTTTGGGCATGAGATGATTCCTGTCATGGCATCCATGGAATAAGAAAATTAGAAAACGGGAGCAATGGTACGTGTTGGTGATCGATGGCCAAGGGATAGAACAGGATTGGATAGACATGTGGCCGAGTGAGCCGCGAGGAAGATATATACGGATTACCCGAATGGGCAAAGGGAAATGGTAGGACAAGTGGATAGCCATCTCTCGTAGACAAAATGACTGTCGCTCCCCAATTTTCGATGAACACATCAAAAAATACTTGCGAAATGTGGAAAGCACAAGCAAGACCAAAACTTTTGATTAAACGTAGGCATGCGATCTTTGCCCGTAAGATAGTCGATGCTAAGAGTCTCATGATGCTTCGATGTTGTATCGTACAGTATGGCAGGGACAGTGGGGTATCACAAAAACAAAAAGAAGACGCAGACCGAAAAGCGCAGTAAAGCCGAGCTCGAAGACCGAAAACGCCATCAGTATGCCTGAATCCTCCTACACCACATGTCCGATCCCTTTAGCATCCCGAAACAAACTCTCCGTGCTGCTTTCTCTGGTCACGCCTCTCTCCTTCCCTTCTCCATCCGTCGTCCCTTCTCCATCACTCCCATTGCCATGAATCCTGATATCCACCCTCGTAACCACTCTGATCTTATCCAAGTCCTCCGCCATGCTCTCGCCATCGAGTCTCTCCACACCTCTCTTCGTCGACAAACTGCTCAGGGGAATGGTCGGCATGTTTGAGCCTCTTCGACGAGGAATAGTGCCGTTGGGACCCATGCTACTGTTTCCGTAGGTAGCGTTCGACTTGAGGCCCGGTATCCATTGCGCGAGGAGAGGTCGTAGGGTGGGGAGGCATGCGCAGATCAAGGCGACATTCAATTCGACGACGGAGAAAGTGGCGACTGGAAGGTTATCATAGGTCAGATCGGAGGAGTGCGTTACGACGATTAGGGAATGTAGGCGGACGATGGAGATGACACAGACGCTGAGATAGGTTAGCTTGAGAATCTATGACCTCTAATTTGGGCAGTATATATGATCCCCACAAGAAGACGGAGTGAGGATGGAAACCACTTACACAACTCCAAAAGCAAACACGCCCATAAGCAGCCACTTCTGCTTCTTCGCCAACTTCAGCCTGGAGATAACCGGCATGGGCAAGGTGATGATCATCAGATCCGTGACAATATTGAGAACCGCGTTCGAGAACCACGATGCGAAAGTGTTGATGCAATGCCCCTCCATTGCGGGTTTCCAAAACTTTTGGACAGGCCAGCAAACAAAAATACAAGCGACTACGGTAGCAAAGGTATAGGCAATGATGATGACAATGAAGCTGATCGTCCAGAGCTGGAATCTGCGCGTCGGAAAGACGCGCTGGTACTGCACGAGTATGGCAAGCTTGGTCAAACCAATGGAACAGCAGTACGTGCTGATTGAAATGTACACGTTCTATAATACGTGAGTACTTTCTAGATGGATAGATTTTCAAGGAGATTCACATACCAATGTCATAAGCTCATTCTGGCGATCAGACAGCTCGTCCGAGTGTCTGCCTAAGCCGTAGGAGACTTCCAGGCCAATCGTGATGACGGTAACCGCAGCCATCAGCTGCAGCCATTAGTGAGTGCTCATTCACAATCTCTGTTGGAGCATACCCAAGAAGCTACCAGAACATAGTCCTCCCATCCTGGTGCACGCAGAATAACGAATCGAGTCCACAGTCGAAAGGCCACGAATATTGACCCTACGACGGCAAACACGCTGATGATGGCCGCTGTTTGAGTAGCACGAGGATCCAGGCCCATGGTTGCTGATAAGCTATATGGAGTGTCTTTCCGGGACCCGCGCAATGGGAGATTCGATAGTGGGCTCGTGGACCCAAGCGAGCTTCAAGTACTCACTGCTAGCCCGGTGAAAGGGGCTGGAATCTTGACACCGGGGGAATAGTCTGGAGGATCAAAGCAAGTTGCATGGGCCTTTCATGCATGACAGCTACTTAGTGTACACGCAGACGACCTGACAGGCTCGGAAAGAGTGGAGAATGCACATCACACGCGGGTGCGCTTGTAACCCCATGCTGGCCCTCGCCCCTTGTGAAGGAATTTTGACCCTAGAGTTTTCCGTTCTGCAAGGCATGGCTCGCGATTTAGACTCGACGCTATTGCGTTGGCCGCATCTCGTGTTAGATCCACCATTCGAAGGTTTGTGGGCTATCGAGCTTTCAGTATGGCAATTTGCGGGGAACTGCGCCAGTGTGGAATTAGGGCTTTCAGCTAGCCCGACGCTTGAGAGAACGAAGGATGTGACACCAGCCGCAGTATTGTGGAGTTGAGCAGCACTACACCGCATATACTTAATGGGGTATCCTTGCGCTATAATTGCCCTGGTGCATGGCTATAGTCCTTATCAGGAAGGGCTTGAGTTTTGATGAACAACGACCGGTCCGAGTGTTCGTGAAGGGGTGTGATCATGTGGTAGGAACTGTGCTGTCCTGCACTCTGCACGCTCGTTGCGCGTTGAGACCTACCTGTTCGCCATCAGGGCGGTAGGGCTCACGTTAGACAACGCCTCAGGTTTCATCGTGGCGCCCGTCGACCGCAGCCATTATACCTTTTGCCCTGACTCGAGCATCGCACTTGCCTCCAAGGAACAGTCAGTACTCGCCGTTGCAAATCTCGGAGGCCTCGGAGGCTAACGCAAATACTTCGAAGCTGCCACCATGATTGGCCATCCTTCTGAAAGTCGCAACCTTGTTGTAGTGGAACTTCTCTAAGACTGGAAGATAAGCAGGTGTGCATGAAGGACGAATGTGAGATTTGGCCTGCCGCATACAACCCATGCGAAAGACGGGATGTCTTAAGCGGGTCCTTGCACAGAGTCATGAAGGATCGACATTTGACTTCCCCGACTCGAGCAAGGAAGCGAAGGATTCAACGTGTTCTCCCAGGTTGCCCCCGCATCTCGCTTGCGTAGCGTTCACCGGCCTCGTATCCCAAGTATCGTAGCTAACCATTTCTTTAGAATGTGGTGAGATTATTTATTTGCGTCATAGCGCTCTAGGTGCATTGCAGAATACTGTGTATCTAGAAATTCAATATAACCCAGTACGATTCGGATGCGTGGCTGCGGCGTCTCAGGCGAGTAGAACGTGGGATGTTCGTGTGACAATAAACGTTCGCTCATGCATGGAAATTCGTAAGACGTTCCCGAGGATGCATGCTGACCGATCACATGGTGGATGCACTCGGAACGGCGCGTTCGGATAGATTGCTTCCGCGGGAGCGGCTTTATCGTATCGATCGCTAGGAACAAGATACTGTAGAAACATTTCAATTGCTTCATCATTGTCGCTGTTCTAGAAACGGGGAAGCCCACCTATGGACAGCCGCTGCAGTTTTGCCCGGGGAATAGGCGTCGGTTTGATCACGATCATTTGAGTGATAGTATCGTCGCATCGCCGCATCGCTGCTTCGGCCTAGGAAGTCAAGGCGGCACAGGGAGGAGTCGCACCAATGGCAGCCCTCTGTAACCCTCCCTCATGATAGGCGCATGGAAGCATGGGCGGGGAAGACTGTAGATCCTGCCGGTGTTACCAGAACTCTGTTGACCAACTCCTGGCCTCTTTCTCTCACCCCGCGACGGCGCTCGAGTCGCTGGAACGTAATTGGGCTTCCATCGCGGTTCTGCAACCTGAGGAAGAGATAGTCCCCCTGCTTGACCGATGATATACAAGTTTAATCTGTAGCTCTTCAGCATGTTTTGGAGGAAAACCCAAGCGAGTAAGCGCACGAAAGCGGCACGATGATGCAGTACCTTCTTTTTTGGGCCCCGCTGGATCCTTCAACAGTGCGCGCCCTGGTGCTGACAGCAGCGCGCAGCTTCGAGAGTTTTCGGCGTAAGGACAACCATAGGGCGAAAGCATCACGAACCGGAATTAAAGCGACCTGGAGAAGATGCGAGGGGTAGCTGACCTGCTGACCTGTGGATCTTCGTCAATGAGAATGCGCGAGAATGTGATAGCAACTTCAGACGTTAAGCTTTCGATGTATTGCGACGACCTTCCCGTGATGGACTCTTCTTGCGGTTCTCTCGCTTTCCATCCAGACGCTCACGCATATTTGCTTCTATCCGTCCATGCAGGTTGCAGGGCCTTGCCATCGATGTCCCCGAAGCCAAAACCGCTCTGATACCGGGCATACTCGAAGAGTTGCAGCGTGCTCAGCTTTGCTCCTGCATTGGTCTGGGCCCAGATAGCAATGCTCAATGTGTTCTCTCCTTGCATGTTGAGTACGCCTGGAGGAACCGGGAAGCGAGTCTGTGGCCCAATGTGCGGCAAGAATTTGCCGTACTGGTACCCATTGACGAAGAGCAGCACTCGAGCTACGGTACCTGCTGGAGCGCCAAGCTCGATTCCAAGTGGTACATCGAGGTCGCTGTCAATGTCAAGAGCGAAAGTTGTTGTGAACCATGTTATGCCTGCTGAGGCCACACCGTCGTCAACTGGGCTCGCGCTCTTCCAGCTTGATGTGTCGAAGCCGGGTAAATGCCAGCCAAGTCTTTCGCCGTACAGACCGCCCTCATTCATGGGACCTCGCACAGGATCAATATTCTTGTCCCCACCTGCGTTACCCTGGATCTTCCACTGATCAAAGCTCAATTTGGTATTGCTTGCGCCAAGGAGTTGAGCTCCCAGAATGCCTCGCGGGTTTTCTGCGCCGGCTGGTCCAGTAGATGTTTCATCGTGGCCATTGTAGTCGGTGACCACAGTGATCACATTCCCTTTCTGCTTCAAATTGGCGTTTCCAAAGGATACGATTGCATTCGTGGATGTAAGCGAGGCATTGCCAGAATGGTATCCAACAAGCTTCCCATTGAGCCATGCACTCCATCCTGCAGCCAACGCACCCTGAACGGTAAGGTTCAGTGCGGTTGCAGCTGTGCCAGAGAAGTAGCCACGGTAGATCTTGGCGCCTGCGTAAAACTTGTAGTCGCTGCTGAAGAGGACGGGAAGGGTGAGTGGAGCCACCGGACTCAGAGTTTTAGTCTTGTTTGCGACTGTCCATTTAGAGTCATCGTACGACATGGCGATTTCCGGCAGCGAATCCGCTGCTTTGAAGCCGGTCAAGGTAGGAAGAGAAATCTTGCGGTCCTCGCAGCCGGCGATCTGAGCTTTAAGAGAGCCGTAAGCCGTGCTCTGAGTGGCCAACTCCTTCCCATTCCATGTAATTTTCTTTGCAGATGTCCCCGCATACACCTCGACAAAGGTCGCGTTTGCGTTATCGCCGATTATTGTAATAGTATCGCCGGAAATAGTAGCTGAACGTACGAGGTAGGGTCCGATGACAAAGATTTGCTCGGAAGGTGATACGTTGGGGTTCATGCTCATCGAAGGCGCGAAGAAGGTCCATGCGGTAGGGATGTCGATGAGGTACGCCAGTGCACCATTGGAGAAATGCACTGCTGTGTAGCCCTTCGTTTGTGTATAGGTAAATTTAACATTACCTGCGGAGTCCTGCATGGGTTTGAGGTTTGTTGTGGCCCCGTAGGATTTGAACGTCGTGTTCTTCCCAGACGCTTTGAAAGCGAACTCCCCAGTTTGCCCTTCCCTGAGATAAAAGATTACAACCGGACGATCGAATGTGCCGTAGGTGAGGATCTCAGCAGAAGAATATAGTAGTGTCTGATTGCCAATCGAGTAGTCCGTCACAACCCATCGGCTTTGCCTCCCGCTCAACTGTAGGCTGGGTATCTTGACGCTTCCAGCTGATGTCTTGACTGTTATCGCGAAGTTGGTAACGGCTCTGCTGCTAGTCACGTTGTTCTCGGCCAGGTAAAACCTCGCATTGTCATCCCGGTTCTTCAGCACCCAAGTCCAAATTGCATTGTCGTCGACTGCGTTGCCAGTTCCGTTACTTTCCATGATGGTATTGGCGAGGCCATGTGCAGTCCGGGTGAACAAGGCAACGAGCTTGTACTGCTTGAACTTGTCTTGGACTTCGCGTGTTTCTCGCAGTGGCGCCGCATAATCGTACGAAGTGTAGACCTACGCGACTGGTTAATCGCTATTCGCGGAGTGACAGATTCAACTAACCACCGGTGCAGCGCTGTGACCCCAGTTCGTCCCACCATAGGCCATGTATAGATTAAGCAGAGTGGTTCGCTGTGCAAGTATGCCCTTGTAGTAGACATCTGCAAACTCTGGGCTGTGTTCGGCTTGGCATTGGTCGTAAAAAAAGCCGGCCCACGGTTGAAACCAGCCGCCTTCAAATTCGGGGACGTTCTCCGGTTGGGTGAATGAGACAGAATGAAACCATTCATAGTATGTCCTCGGTAGGTTGAAGCCGGAATTTAGATTGGTACAACTCAAGCCTCCTGGATAGCTGTCAAGCCCATAAATATTCACAGCACCGCCGACGTTGTTGTAGTCGGTAGACCAACTTTTCGAACGCATTCCTTTTTCTAAAATCGGGAGTACGGAGTCAGTATCGAGTATTGTTCAGGCCTGAAAGTAGGAAGAGAGTATTGACTTCGTATCACAGCGTTACGTACCGTTGGACGTCAATGGAACCACCACACCCGTGTTCTTGAAAGCAGTCTCCAGCTGCTCCATGTATACGACGAGTGTGTCCTTGGCATCATATTTGGTTTCCTGGAGCTCGTTCTCGACCTGAGTAAGAATGACAGGCCCGCCATTGGTAATTTGGTTCTTCGCGATGATTGGCACTACCTCCGCCACCCATTCAGACCATGCTTGATGATATGTCTCGTCTCCGGTTCGTAGTTTGCCACCACTCCCGTCGCTGGTCCAAAGGGCGAGCCCACCGGCGTTCGTCTCGGCGTTGCAGTACGGCCCAGGCCTTGCGATGACAAACAGCCCAGCTTCTTTCGCCATATCAAGCATACGCTGAATGTCCTTTCCGGGTGTCGTGAAGTCGTACTTGCCCTTGGAGGCCGAGTGGTATGACCAGAAAAAGTAGATGCTGACAGCATTCATTCCATTCGCTTTGAACTTTTGAAAGACATCGAGCCATAGTTCCGGTACCGGTAGCCGCTGGTAATGAAACTCGCCGCTCATGATGATGATGCGTTCGCCGTTGACAAGAAGGCTTCCGTTATCCCACGTGACAATGTTCTGGAGGCCATTGTCGGTAGCCCACGCTCCGAGGAGCAGCGCCAACACGCTCGCGATGAAGACGAAGCAGCGCATCGTGAAGCCAAGGGGATGAGTACCTATTCAAAAGCATGTGTTGACGCCGAGGGACCGCCATTTTGTACTCTTTGGAATCGTCGTATCCGCCAGGTCGTCAGCCGTTCTGTGGGGAGCTTTAGAGCTTCGATATTCATCAATAGCGCGAGACGGTATGGGATATAATTGATGGTGTTTTTATTTACCGGCGGTAGAGTGGCCGGGAAAATGCGCGATGGAACAAGCGCCAGGAACCAGTGTGCTCTGGGGCATGGGTGTTGCGGGGGATCGTCATCCAACCCATTCTTGCGGCTATTATCACACCGAACCACCGAGGCGCAGTGCGCGTGATGGCGCGTTACATTCGCGAAGAAAGCTCGCGATGCAATGTGAAGATGGTGCAGCGATGAAGTGTTCTTGGTGGAGTGACTCGACGCTTGGAAAAAGCATCGGGCCTTCTCGTCCAAGGCGCCGGAAGGCACGATGTGATGTGCGCCCAGCCCCAGCCCCCGCATTGGCATCGGGAACGACATCACTCAACACCACTTTCCCTCTCCCCCGAAGAATCATCCATTGACCTCTCCTGAGAGTTTGAATTCCTTCAATTGGTATCCAACATGCCCTCGAACGGCCACCACGCTTCCGAATCCACCCCGCTCCTCCACAGCATCATCCCTCAGCACATCCATCCGGACGGCGAGAGCGGACGCAGCGGCTTTCAGCTCAATCACTTCCTCAAAGTTTCCTGGCACAGCGGATCTAATGCTGCCAAATACGTAAACCTCCTTTGGCCATTCGTGCCTGTCGCGATTGTTCTGCACTACGCTACCCCAGGCCTACCGCTCATCATCTTCGGCTTCAGCTACGTCGCTATGGTTCCCGTGGCTAACCTACTTGGCTTCGCTGGACAAGAATTCGCTCGCAAAATGCCGAAGGTGTCGGGAATCTTGATCGAAACCGCTTTCGGCTCAATTGTTGAGATCATCCTCTTCCTCATCCTGATCGCCAAGCATCACTCAGCAGAGGGCTCCTCAGAGCACGGAAACCTCATCCCAGTTATCCAGGCCGCAATCTTAGGGTCAATCCTGACCAACCTCCTGCTCTGTCTGGGGGCATGTTTCTTCGTCGGTGGGCTCCGTCAAGCAAGTCAGAAGTTCCATGCTTCCATCAGTGAGGTCGGCACTGGATTGCTATGCGTTGCCGGCTTTGGGCTTCTCATTCCGAGCGCGTACTACTCAGCACTCAAGGGCTCCGTTGTAGAAATCGGGGTCGGACACCATCCCTTCACGGAGAAAGTGCTACAACAAAATACACTTAGGATCAGTCAAGTCACTTCTATCCTGCTCATCATTGCTTTTTGCATGTATGCCGCAAGCGTTCGCATCCCCAGCAACACACGCTAACAGATATATAGCTTCATATGGTACAACGCCCGCTCCCAGCACTCCATTTTCGACGAGGTCCTCGAAGCCGATGAGCATGCCGACCTGGACCGCCATGACGACCTAGCGAAACCCAAATTCACATTCACGGAATGCATGATTGCGCTGGCCCTATCCCTCACCGTTGTCACGCTTCTTGCAGTTTTCCTTGTCGAACGCATCGAGGATGTCGTCGAATCCGGTGTGCCAGATCAGTTTCTCGGCTTGATATTACTCCCGCTCGTGGAAAAAGCCGCAGAGCACCTTACGGCCATCGACGAGGCATGGGATGGTCAGATCGTAAGTCTGCCCCGCCTACCCTCCATGATTTGGTTAAGCTAATGCACCTCAGAACTTCGCTCTCTTCCACTGCATCGGCCCCTCCATCCAGACCGCGCTCTTCAACGCACCACTCGTCGTGATCGTTGGCTGGATAATGGGTAAGCCCATGGACCTCAACTTCGAAATCTTTATGATTGTGCTGCTTGTTTTGTCCATTGTCGTCGTTGGTAATTTTCTACGAGACGGCGAATCGAACTACCTCGAAGGAGCGTTGCTCCTCATCATCTACGTCATCATTGCTGTGGCTGCTTGGTACTATCCAAATCCGGATGTGGCCACCAGCAATGGGATCGAGGCAATGTGAACAGTGGGAAGGCCGATCTACATCTCTGGATGAGATGGATATTTGAGCGCAAACTGGTATGGGACGGGCGGAGGAACCACCAAGGGACGGTGATGATACAAGCGGGAAACGGGGGTCACTGGAGCTACTTGACATAGCGCAAAGCGCGTGATATTCCCAGTAATTTAGCGCATGGACAGCAGTATCAATTCATAAGGAAATAGAGCAACTCTAACTGGTAAGCCATCTCCTGTTCGTTGGAACGCCAAGAACGCCAAGAACGCCGTTCAAACTAAGGCCATTCAGCAACCTTCTTCAGCTCATTCCACTCACTAGCCTCACACCCTCATCAGTGTCCTGCAACTTCACATACATTCCCTCTGATGCATCTTCCATAGCGCCTAGCTCTTTGATTTCGCTGCACATATCGCGCTCCGCGCTCGCCAAGCCATGAAATAAGAGGGGTAAATTTGAGCGTCTCCAGCCGTGCTCACGCGCTGTCAACACGGCCGTGACAACGACGAAGAGCGTGCTTCCGAACACTATGATGGCCGGGAGCGCGAGACGCTGCCAATTGACTTCGTAGCGGAAGACGTAACGGTAGACAGTGCCTTGCGTGAGACCCGGAGTATCTGTGCCGTTCGCTCGCATTATTAGCGCGCGACGGACGATATGTGACATGCTGAAGGCTACGTTTCCGAAGAAAGAATCCAGGTTCTCGAGGAAGAGCGTCGTGTTGGTCGTCAGGGTTGCAAGGTGATATACATTCGTTATGAAATGGTTCGTCCGGGTGAAGTTTTTCTCGCCGGTTTCTTCATCATACAAGATTAGCACCGAATCACCGATAAGACCATCTATCTCATCAAGAAGAAGATTTTCGATGCCGTTCTGAGCCTTTTTGCCTACGGCATAGAGGCACTCTTCCGTATAGAGATCGGGATTGGTGTCGTTGGTGAGTATCTCGCCGTTGATCCAGCACTCGTTCGGCCGGAGTGTGTACGACAGATTGTCATTGTTTGGAGTCAGGTCGAATTGGAAATCGGTGGCCTCGGTGAGGATAGTAGTCTCGTTCATGAAGCTACTGTCGCGAACAGTCCCGATCGCTGTCTTGACCCGCCAGTAGAGAAGACATTCCATAGCCACCGGGGACTCGTCCAGCCAGGGGCCAACAATAAGCGCTGTTCGAACAATCATAGGTCCGGGCGTGCCAAATAAATTCTCGTCGTAGTCGAGGTAGGAATTGGCTGCTATTAGCGTGGCCTTGAATTCGTCGCCGCGCCCTTCAGGGTAGAACATGAGGTCGGTGTTGGGAAGCGTCAAATATGGATAGCCATCGTTGTCTTCATCCGGCAATATGTCACTGGTCTGATCAGCGCACTGGTAGTATACTCCAAGCGTCTGGTATCTCTCGAAGTCACAGAAATTCGTGGGACAATCTACGATTGTCTCCGCAGATATGGCGTCGTCCATCCCGCCCATATATAGCATGCCGAACTTCACAGCGTTGATCATCTCGTTGGAGGCCCATGGTACCTCGGAGGACCACATCGCTTGGGAATCAAAATATTCGCTAGTCTTCGGAAAAGTCGTGTTGCTGAGAATAATGCCGTTTTCTCCTTCGTATGGGATGTCATTCAGGATTCGTTGCTGCGGAAGCAGTATCGCACTCTGAATGATTGCATCGATGGGCAAGGCCAGCACGGTCAGGCCCGCGCCTACAGCCGCAAAGTGTCTAGGCACCATAGATTAGCATATTCCAAGATGTAAAAGAGCAATCATACCTAAATCTAACAGTCCAAAGAAGTCGAAGCGACCCTGTCATGCCACGGCTCGCGTCATCGAAGCGTTCTAAATCAAGGAGTCGCCTTGGCGAACGAAACCAGGACCATTTGAGCTGCCCGATGGCCGTAGCGACCGGTAGGAGCATACAGGCTCGCATGACGGCACTGAGGAAGGAGAGAATCGGGAAGACTGTGGGCCTCTTCATTTCATCCTCCTCGGTGATATCGGCCGTGGAGCCATATATGCTGTTGTCGTACTTGAACAGAATAAAGACGATTGCGGTGAACAAGGCGATCGACAAGGTACTAGCCAGTGCTTCGATAATCCAAAACTTGTGAACCACATGTTTGGAAGGCCTCAAGGAAGCAAAGCATCTTCTTTTGAGCGGAGGGGGCTGCTTCGGCGGCTGATAATCTGGTTTCCTTGTATACTCTGGGATAGGAGGTGGAGTCGAAAGAAGTTGTTCGCCAAGAAAAGGTTGCTTCGCACTAGCATATTCGTTGTCGGCCATGGTGTCTGAAAAAAAATGGAATTTTGGAAGAAAACCGAAGCCGCAGGTGCTGATCCAGACCTCTTATCAATATTCCATGCTAATCGCATGATTTCCTACACTTGCGGCTCTGCCTCATGACTTCGCTACAAATTCCTCATGTTGTTCTCCCACGTTCTCGGCAGCTGAAGCGAATCGGCGTCCTGACCATCGAATACGGTGTGTGGCGTTCAATCACGACAGCCATCCTATAGACCAAGCCTGCCGAGGTCTTGGTGTTTTGAAGACTGTGGTCTGATTGTTCTGCAGTTTTAAGGCTTCTGGTGGGAAACAAGGAACGCGTGGCTCAGTCTGCGTTGTTGGGGTGGCTTAGTGTCTGGGCTGGGTAACTCGTCGAAGGCTCAGACCTACAGGTCTGCTGTTGTATCGCACATGCGCGTCACCTCTCGGATGAGTCGGTGTCGTGAACGGGATGATGTGGAGTGGTGACGGGAAAACTCACTCGCTGAGTCAGCAATCTGCTGACGTAACAGACCCTCTGCCGGAGAAGGTGCCGTCGGGACTCAAACTCTTCGCAACACTCTCGAATGCATGCCGCTCAGTATCCGTCACCTCATCGTAGGCCAACATCGCGTAACCAAAGGCACCTGCGAAAGGCTCTTACGATGGCGAGGAAGATTGCACCTGCCGTTCAACTGCGGCGGAACTCAACCAGTCCTCCTTTACTCCACCATCCGATCGATGAGCCTGCCCCCAAAGCCCAATAGACTAGAAATGGAGCACATCGCAGCGCAGCATCTATCCTCGGTCATCGGGTTGTGGCATCTCATATTAAAATCATCCCCCTTTCGCTCCCCGCATGCAATAATGCGGATCCCAGCGCTTCTGAGCGAACCGATGTGATCTGATTCGCTGGCATGAGGACAATCTGCCAAACATGGCAAGGCTGACAGTCTTTCGCCCCAGTCCCTGGACCCGTCAACGAATTCTGGGGCTATGCGAGAATAAACCTGGATCTAGTAATTTATCAAGGAGCGGGACCTGAGTACAGGGATGTCGCATGGCGGAGAGTTAGATCTTTAAAACCTCCGGATGCGCGCAATACGCCCGGGAACGCTAGGCCAGGCTCGCAATGCCCTTCATCCTTCGTCGCGTGTTTGCCCTATGCATTCTCGGGCTCTTCTGTGCCCCTACACAGGGGAGGAATAACTCTTCAACGTGGACCCGTACATCTGGCTTCAATAATGGGACGGTTCGATCAACAACCCTTCTTGAGCAGGCGAGCGCGATCTCTGCGAACACATCAACTGCAGCCGTTCCTAGCACTACGAATGCTGTCCTAGCAAATGTCTCGACATTGACGACTACTACCCTCGGTAGGCACATATTATCGAGTTCCGTCACAGTCAAAGGTTAACTCCCAACAGATTCGGCGCGTGCCTGTGACATAGAGTGGATGGCCTATGATCGCTCCAGCATTCTCGCCTACAAGCCCGTCTCGGAACGCACCTTCACAAAGGTGATTATTTCAACTGACACCGTCTACGGCACCACATACACTTGCTCGTCCACGTGCGGGAATGTCTGCTATGCCGATGTCACGACCACGGATACACAGTTCATGGTCATTACCAGCGCGGAACTTTCTACAGAGACCGATTGGACTACTTACACTGGGCCCACTCCAAACTGCACGGTGCCTTTCCTTTCATGCACAAGTTTATGGGACGTATTCTCCAGCTCCGAAGCGGTATACATGTCGTGGTACAATAGGATGGGACCGCCGGAAGAAGAGCCCCCTTACCCAGCAACTCCAGCATGCGATTATTGCAAACAGACAGATTGCTGGATCGGAGGATCGGGCCGAGTGGAAGTCTACTACTGGCCAGTTAGTAACGTGACGCGGGACATGTGTACAGATGCCCCAGCACAATCGCATCACGACCCTTGGCAAAGCGGAAACTACGCAAATACAAGTGAGTCAGTCCCTTATCTTCTAGGGTGCGCGCTGTTGCTGATGAGTTTAGGCTACGTTCAAGTCACAACCGGCGCATCCGCAATTGTCAGTGGCAGAACGTTCTACGAAGGAAATGTCTACGTACATATCGAAGCAGCCACTGCGAGCAACAATTGTGGCTCACAGTTGGGCAGTGTGCATACAGACATCATGCTCACACTTGCCTCGAGCGATTTATACACAGTTCGCAACGACAGACCAGGAATCTTCCCCCTCAGCTATGCAGACTTCATTGAGCCACATCCATGGAGGTAAGCCAAAAAAACCCGTCACAGCCCAGTCTTGCCCTGACACTTCTCAGTGCGTACAAAGGAGCACTCCATGACTGCGCCTCTGGTATGAACTTTCAGACGGGGCCTTGGTGTGCACGATCCGTTGTCTTCGAGAACAACTTCAATCCTGTCTTACCGCTGCCGATATCTCTACAACACATTGATCCTGCCTGGGTCGGGTGCCAGCCGAGGGATTCTCTGCTTGATCCTCCCATAGCATTGTCGAGTGTGCTATCCCTTGCGACTACGACCCCTGCAAGCGATCCGGTTTCCACAGCCGCGCAACCCGCCAATAGCCCTTCTGCCGTCCCTGTTCAGACACCAGCTCCAGCCGCGGGACCAGATCGAGACGCGTCGCATACGGAAGATGGAGGTGCTCCTCACTCTCCTGTAGCTGTAAAGACTGTGGGAGAGGGAAGAAGCACGACCAGGTCGCCTCATCGCGTTACCATCGGCCCCTCTGCTTACCCAATTGCTTCCGGTGGCTCAGGTGTAATAATATCGCCGGGAACTACAATTGACTTGAGTGGACCAGATCCCGTGATAGTTGACGGCACGACGGTCCACTCGGACGCAGGTGGCATTACTCTTTCATCTCCATCCGGAACCTCTGTGGTACCTATCAAAGATGGCTCTCCAGTTGCTCCACTCATCCTTGGCTTCCAGACGTTCACGTTGAATACGAACAGCGCCCTAGTCGCCCCAGCGGAAACTCTCCAAGCCAGTGATCCTCCAGTCACCCTTCCCGGAGGCCAGGTAGTCAGTATTGACACCAAAGGCATCACGATCTTTGATCCGGTAACTGGAGCGATCCAGTTCATATCTCTCGCCGACTTGGACGGAGCGACGACAATAGAGATCGGCGACCAAACATACACAATTGACACGAACGGCGACTTGATTCTGGGTCCAGGAACCACATTACACCAAGGCGATCCAGCATTGACCATTTCGGGTACCGTGGTCAGCGTGGGGACCGCTGGCGTGGTTGTTGTAGATCCAGGGCTGAACACACATACCGTGAGCGCAGCGGCGAAAGTTCATACCAGCGGGAGCGGGGTACCTATAGATGCGACAACCAGGCCCCTTGATCCTGAACACAGCAGCAGTACCGCTGCCGTGGGCTCGGCGACAGGACCAGCGCAAGGGGCCGCGACTAGGTTGCTTCCCCATATGCTGGCGCCCTTCATGGTGGCCCTTGGTCTTGCGTACCGCACATCACCCTGGGGTTGAGTGTGGCAGGAGAATGGAGGTAAAGGTGATATCGAAAGAAGGCGACTGTGGTTCAGGCCTAGCAAGCAAGCAGGGCTGGGCCGGTGGTCACTTGATGTGTCAACTGCGAGTGCCTGGCGTGCGTTCCAACGTATTTGCGAGATTGTATGAACTTTGGGAAAGGCGCCGAGGTCCAGCAGGAAACTGCTAGAGGAGAAAAGATCGAATGGCCACCTGTACCCAGCCCTCGCGGATGCCACTGGAAGCCAGGTAGCTTGGCTACCTGCTAGGTCAAAGCACAAACCGGTACCTTTTGCGAAGTTCAGGTATGCCAAGTGGTGGAGCACGGAGCAGAGAAGGTTTATGGAAGGAGGCCAGTCAGAAATGCAGCGTCGACATCGCCGCTCGCCGGGTAGGCGGCGGAGTGTCCCTTGCAGCCAGCTTTCTGCGTAGTCTCCTGCCAACAAGAACCACAGGAGCCGCCCAAGCGAAGCTTGTTGACGCGCTTTGATTTCTTCTTGGATCTTGTCTGATCAGCCAAGATCTACGCACCTTCCTCTTCGGGCGCTAGCGGCGCTACATTTCATCCCCAACCCCAACACGCCGCTCTTCACCTCCACTCAACAACCACTTGGGAGCTTTCATCATGCCCAGAATTATCTGCAGGCTGGCCTTCATTTCCGGCGCCCGGGTCTACCATTCGACGCAGCAGCGCCAGTGGCATCGTCTTTATCAGCAGCAAGCTTCCTAAAAGTGCTTGATCTCCCTCATGGACGCCGCCACGGGCGAAATACGAAGGTGCCCATGCTCGGGTTAATTTGTATACCTTCCATTTAGAGACGCGGCGCAACTCTTTGCCCAAGGTACCCCGCGTTGGATGGCGAAGTGCATAGATTAGATACCGTAACACGACAGAGATTCTCTCATTTCATCATTGTTGGTTGTGCGATGGCGCGAGGGTGCGTGATAAAATGAGGGCGCGGCCCTGAAGTGAGGGAGCTGCGGCTCAACGTCTTTCTCACGTCCCCACCCTCTCGACCTCTCTTTCTATACCTCATCAACTGCATCATTATGCGCGCCTTTGCGAAGGCATTGCTGGCTGCAGCAATTGCAGCGCAAGCTGCTATTGCTTCGCCCATCCGCGCTCGCTCGCCGTACGCCGTCAAGGAGTCGCACTATGCACCGCGCGAGTGGACGAAGCTCGAGAGGGCCAACGGTGCGGGCGTGGTGCACCTCCAGATTGGCTTGAAGCAGGGCAAAATGGACGAGCTGTATCGGCATCTCTACGAAGGTGAGCTTGCCTGCTCCAACATGGACCCATTGCCATGCGACAATTGGT
This sequence comes from Pseudomonodictys pantanalensis, assembly GCA_019022785.1. Classification (NCBI taxonomy): domain Eukaryota; kingdom Fungi; phylum Ascomycota; class Dothideomycetes; order Pleosporales; family Parabambusicolaceae; genus Pseudomonodictys; species Pseudomonodictys pantanalensis. The sequence goes on along the minus strand of JAFHBV010000034.1, from coordinate 131,869 downwards.
TCAATTGCACTCCAACTCTACTACAATATCGCATATATTATTTTTATGCACGGACCGTTGCTGACCAGTGTAGTCTCGGACCCCGACCATGAGCGATACGGAGCGCATCTCAGTGCCGACGAGGTTGACGAGCTTGTGCGCCCCACCAAAGAGACCAGCGAATCTGTCGAGGAATGGCTGCGCGAGAACGGCGTTGAGCACCACAGCTACAACTCCGCCAAGGATTGGATCACGGTCTACTTGCCGATTGAGTTCGTGGAGCGCCTCCTTGACACAGAGTACCACAACTACCGGCACCAAGACGGCCATGTCGTTGCGCGCACGACGAGCTGGTCGCTTCCGCGCCACCTGCACGACCACATCGACACCATCCAGCCCACAACATCATTCTTCCGCGGCGCGAAGGATGAGGCTACCTGGGTTCAGGCGCCTCCAGAAGTGCCGTCAAGCTACAAGAAGCCCGGCAACGAGACATTGGCGAAAGTCTGCAACGTTACGTCCGTCACGCCCGAGTGTTTCGCGACTCTCTACTCTTTCAAGGGCTACAAGACCCAGGCTTCCGACAAGAACAGCGTTGGCTTCACCAACTACCTCGGCGAGATCCCCATCCGCCCAGACACCGAGCTCTTCCTGAAGAAGTACCGTCCAGAGGCCGTCTCCTCCGCCAAGTCCTTCAAGCAGTACTCGATTGACGGTGGCCCGGTGCAGGACGGCCCGCTCACAGCCAACCAAACCGCGGCAGCCATTAGCCACGAAGCCAATCTGGACGTGCAAGCCATCGCGGGCGTAAGCTGGAAGACGCCTATCACGAGTTACTCGACCGGCGGCCAGCCACCCTTCATCCCAGATCCTGCGACTCCCACCAACACCAACGAGCCGTACCTGACCTGGGTGAACTGGCTCCTCGGTCAGCGCACCATCCCCCCCATAATCAGCACCTCCTACGGCGAGCCCGAGCAATCCATCCCACCCAGCTACGCCAAGCGAGTATGCGCGCAGTTCGCCATGGTCGGCGCGCGAGGCACCACGCTCTTCTTCTCCTCGGGCGACCACGGGCTCGGCGGCACCAATACCTGCACCACCAACGACGGCAAGAACACGTACAAGTTCATCCCCGCCTTCCCCGCCTCCTGCCCCTGGGTCACCGCCGTCGGCGCGACCATGAACTTCGCCCCCGAAGAAGCCGTGTACCGCCCCTCGCGCAACGTCTCCGGTACCTTCCGCGATTTCTACGCCGGAGGTAGTGGTTTCAGCGATTACTTCGACCGTCCCGAGTACCAGGACGACGTCGTGGATGACTACCTCGACTCCATCGGCGACCTGTACGATGGTCTGTATAACCCCGACGGGCGCGCGTATCCCGATCTCGCGGCCCAGGGTCTCTACTTTGCCTACTTTTGGAACCTGACCGAGGGCACTATAAGCGGGACTTCGGCATCAACTCCTCTGACTGCGGCTATTTTCTCGCTTGTGAATGACGCGCTGTTGGCGTGTGGGAAGAAGCCGCTGGGTTTCTTAAACCCCTGGTTATATAAGAAGGGGTACAAGGGACTGACGGACATCACCATTGGGACCAGCCATGGGTGTGGGGTCGATGGGTTCCCGACGGCCAAGGGGTGGGACCCGGTGACCGGGTTTGGGACGCCGGTTTTCCCGAAACTGGTGAAGCTTGCTGGTGCGGAGATCTAGTGGGAGGGAGGAAGAGACGCAGGTAGGAGGCGCAGTGTCTGTTTAGGCAGCGCATCAAAATAGACACGTGAAAGAGTTTATATTCCATGCCAAATCATCTTACTCCAGTGGGCACAGTCTGTATCCCGATGCAGTCGTCATCAACTCGGAAGAAGCATTCATCAACAAAGACCATGCTGCTGAATGTTCAAGAGTCCATAATTCCAAAATATGCCCATAGCGAATGTGGGTATCTTAGCATCATGGTATCGACAAAACGAGCAAGGCAAAACACCTCCTTGATCTACGACCCACCAACAGGCCTCCTCGTCACGCTGCCATAACTAACCCCCGTATTCGCCGGACTGATCACATCCGCATTCTGCGGCGGCGGACTACTCTCCTGCTGAATCGGACTCACATTGTACACCCCCCTCTGCGTATCCTGCGCGTATTGTTGCGGCGGGACATAGTGCTGAGCCGGCGGAGTATACTGTTGTTGCGGTGGCGCACTATACACATACGCCTGCAGCGGCTGCGGCTGCTGCTGTGGTGAGCCATGCGTCATATAATATGCAGTCGGCTGCCCCTGTCCGAATTGTACGGGCGCAGCGTAGTGCTGCTGCGGGGTGGATGTATATGAGGCTGGTGGTGGGGTGGCGTATTGCGCAGGCGGTGGAGACTGAGGATAGTATGACCCCGGGGGTGGTTGCGGGTATGAGGCGTTGGGTTGGGGAGCTGCCTGGTATTGCGCGGGATATTGGTATTGGTACTGCTGTGGTGGCGGCGCATTCTGTACGGGGTAGTTGTAGGTCTGCTGTGGTGCGCTTGGGTACTGGTTTGGAGCGCTGGGTTGGGAGGGTTGTGCTTGCAGACTCTCTGGCTGTTGATTTTGGTGGCTTTGCTCGTCGTCCTTTTTCTTCTTTCGTCCGAGCAGTCGCGGCGGTATGCGGGGGATCCTCAGACGTTTTGGGCGATGGTCGTCTGGTTGCTGGGGCTGATTGTTTGGATCGTTGTTTGGCTGCTGAGGCTGGTCTTGGGGAGACATGGGGTTTTGGTTGTTGTTTGGGGGTTGGTCGCCCAAGGGGTTTTGGCCTGGGTCGTCGGTGGGCGAGAGAGGGTTCTGTCCGGGGTGGTTGTTTGGGGACAATGGGTTCTGTCCAGGGTTATTGTTCGGGGACATCGGGTTCTGTCCTGGATGATTGTTGGGAGACATTGGGTTCTGACTCGAGTCATTGGAGTGCATCGGGTTCTCTTGCCCTGGCATGTTTGGCTGGTTTCCTAGAGGGTTTGAAGATGTATTTGGCGGTTGATTATGCATGGGGTTCTGCGATGGGTCGGTAGGGGAAAGTGAGTTGTTCTGTGGATTTGACGGGTCGCCGTGGAAGGGCTGTTGGCTCTGCGGATTTGATGGATCACCGTGAAATGGCTGCTGGTTCATGTTCGGATGATTTGGTTGCATCGGTTGTTGACTACTGGGAGCGTTGTTGTTGAATTGGTTTGGCTGACCATTGTTCGACTGAGGTGCGTTGTTGTTAAGTTGATTCGACTGCTGGTTGTTCGGATCCGGCTTCTGATTGTTACTATTCGGATTGCTTGCCGAAGGAAACTTCGGAGGCGGCATAGACCATCCTGGATGTGTGTTCGTGGGCTGCGGAGTCGGCTGAGCACTCTGCGCATCGACGTAAGGCTGCTTGTATTCCATCGGCGGTTGGTTCGGGGTGTAAGCCGGGGGAGCATGTCCTCCGGGTACACCTCCGGTTCCGCCCGGGCTCCAGCCCTTGAGGAATTTGAATGCAAAGTACGCTCCGGCAGCCGCAAGTCCAACTCCAATTGGTACACCAACACCAATTCCAGCCTTTGCGCCTGTGGAAAGACCTTGCTTCTTGCCTCCATCACCCAGCGTGCAATTGACTAGAGGTATGGACGAGTTGACGCCAACGATGAAGAGGGCGTCGAGTTGATTCGGTTCACCTTTGACTTTCAAGTCGAGGTTGCCATCGACGGAGGCCGTCACTTTGAGTTCCTCGGATGCATACAGCGAATACGTAGAGGCGTTCACGCTGCCGAGATCTTTCCCACCAGCATCTGTTGCGCTGATCTCGAGTTCGCCAGCAGAAATGCTGTTGATGGAGAAGGTCAGGGCCTCGCCGGCCTCTGCAGCGTATGTCAAAGTGCTAGTTCCGTCCGACCCAAGGACAAACGACACAGACAGACCATTGTACACAGATGTCTGATTCATTGCGCCAGGGTTGTCGTTATCCGTCAGGCCATGAACGATCATTGAATTGACGAATGCGTTTTGAGCCGTCGCCCCATCGATAGTGGCGTAGAATCCACGCGCTCTATGCAGTGCCGCGAGCACCTCCGGAGCTTGGTATTCGTATCCGTCGTTTGCGAGGAATCCAAATGATACACGCATGCCCTGGCTACTTGCGTCATCAATGGCTTGGACGAGGCTTTCCGTATCATAGTCGGATCCGTCCGTGAGAACTACAATGCCAGTCCGGTTCGCAGTGGGGTCGTCTCCTGACTGCGTCAACTGACTGATCGCTTCGTTGACCCCTCCAGCAATGAATGTCCCTCCAAGAATTGTGATCTGATCGATTGCCGAATCGGCATTTCCGGGGTCGCCTAGAGGGTAGAGTACTCTGCTGGAATCGTCGAATCCGATGACGGTGACAAGATCGGCGGATTGCCCACTGCCCGCTTCGTCTTTTGCGATGAGCCAATCGTTTACGGCCTGGTGTGCTTAGTATATGGTCTCCCGAATAGGTGTTTGGTTCATAAATATACTTTCGCAGCATCAATGCGTAGATCGTACGGATCCGAAGTCACCATGGACCCGGACTCATCAACGACGATAGCTGTGACTCATTTAGTATGAACGCGTCGCAAGACCGATTGACCTCGGAATACGCACCAATTTTCCTCCCGCCATTGTTCGAAGACGCTTGTAGGTTCTTGCATTTCTCCAGACCGCGCTTTGCGAGAGGATTCGCAACGGTCGTGATCGCCAGCGACAATAAAACCGTAGCCTTGCACTTCATGGCTGGAAACCGTGCGCTTGGGGTCGAACAGCTCCACGAGGCTGAGCGGGGCAGCTCTCCAAGATATGCCTTTTGCGACAAGCCGATAGAAGCTTGAGCCGCACCCAAACCCTTGATAAGAGCTCCATCTTTCGTTGACCCGAGGGGTGGTCAAGACCTCTCGTGATGGTGGCTTCGTATTTTCGTACAGGTCCAGCGTATCACAGAGGAGTTAAGTATCTCGGCCCGTAAGCGGAAGCGAGTGTGGCTGCATATGAAGATGGTGAGTGGCCCAAGCGAGAATTGTGGGTATTTCGCCAAGTAGGAAAACGAGAAGCTGGGGCCAAAAGGCTGCAAGAGGGAAGGCTGGATGGTGAACTTGAGCTTTACCGAGTGGGCCAGGCCCGTTTGTTGTTTTGCGGTCCTACTATCGGTGCTGAAAATAGTGTGACTGGAGGCCTCTGGGGATAGAGCATGCACATCGAGATGACAATATCAATCAGTATGAACAAGACAGACTCCAGTATATGTAGATTCTGCAGCCGCAGTGAACATCTTCGAGGTTGATCATTCCATGAGTCCCGTCGACGTAGAGTTTTCCCCAGCCGCCTAAGCAACTGTGCCCAAGCATAGACACACAATTCAACCTGGGAAACTCCCAGTCAGCCGTTCTCACTGACTTAACACTTCCAATAGGTTTTGGAATGAGCTTTCGGTCTTGATATCGCCCGTCGCGCTGCTTTTCTTCTTCAGAGACGCGGCTGCCATGCTCCCATGCAACAGTGGAGACTCACATGCGCAATGCTCGCGCGGTTGAGAAACATCGCAACTCGGTATCGATAGCTACTATGGATGGAATGAAATACTTCATGTATGTATTTTGATGATATTGTTGGGTGTAGAGAGGTAAGGAACGCAGAGAGCGGGAGGGTAGGTCTTAGGGTGGGAAGATCCATCGCTTATGTCATCATTTGACTACCTAAGCCCGATCTTGGACGTCCCTGCGGTCGCCCTGCGGGGCTCATTTCAAAAACTCCAACGCGAACTTTGCGTCGTCCGTGACACCGACAACTCTACTATCATCCTCCGCAATCAAATTCTCGATCTCTATGCCGCCGTGCGCGTCACCAGTGGCTTGGCTCAGTACTGCGACGATCGCCCTTGCCCTGTCCGTCACCCTCACGAGCTGAGCAAATTTTCCAGTCTTCTTTCCAGTCTCCAACAGGCCAGAAGTGCAGAACTTCAAGGCTTCGCGAAGCAATCGTTCGTGCTTGGTAATATTTTCCGTGAGGAGGCCCTGTTGAAACGAGAGTTGGTGGTTCTGCTCGCTGAGGCTCTCGGCGGTCTCAAGCATTTCCTGCCTGCCGATTTCCATCCCCTCAAGTTTTCCCGTTAGGATATGCATTTGCCGTTCCATTTCAACTTCATATTTCTTAGCCTTGTCAGCACGGAGCCCGTTCAACTTACTAGGCGTAATGTTAGTTGGTCTCTTTGATCTGTATCGGATGTACTGACAATGAACAGACTGTCAACGCGAGATTGAGAGTATCGCGTGTCTCTGCCATTCTCACCTGGAATTTCTTGATTTCGGTCTCCTTGAAGTTGACCTTAATCCTGTCCCATTTGGAGTTATGGAACCAGTCTTGCAGCTTCTGCTCGAATGCTTCGCTAACCGCCCGACAGTCCTCAAGTGGTACTTTGGCCGATGAGAGGTACATTTGAAACTCAGGCAGAAGGCTGCTGTCGTCCCTGTTCTCCATCATCGCCACGAGGGAGCTGATGACACCCTGCACTGCAGTCACATCCCCTCTCAGGTCGGAGATAATCTGTGGCGCATTCTTAATGGTCTCTATGAAGTTGACAAGCGATTTCGCGCTTTTGTACGCGAGACCCGCAATTGCAATCGTGCTTGCGGTAATCGACAAGGGGTCGGTCATTGTGAGGATTTTGGCGAAATCTCTAATGTGAATTTGAATATCGGCGGCGACATACTCATAGGCCGGCGCATACCTATGTAGGTGGCGATAAAAGTGCAAAGCTGAAAGCCAGACTCACCGGACGCCCCAGCCTCACGGACATAGCTGCAGGGACGTATCATCTCCCTTCATCATTGGCCCATTCCGTGGCGCTTATCGCGAACTTTGTAGCCTCGCTTCTGCCTGCTGTACTTTGTGCTATTTACAGTACACACATGAAGCATTTTCAAAAGCTATTGGCCAAGGCTTGTTTCACGTGAATGTCAGGTCCGAAGCCTACTTTCGCCAAATGAACGATAAAATCCTCCTTTAGCTTTTCGCGAAACAGCGTCACTCCCCACAAGACAATGTCGCCTGAAGAAGCTGCAAATATCTGGCCCGCTCATATGCCGGATGTCCGTCCCGCACACGCCCCAAGTGTCGGTCCCGTTAATGTGGTGGCGCGCGACTCCGCTAGAGTTATTGGAGTCTTAAACAACAACTACAATGGGCCTATAACGCAGAACTACTACAACAATCGCGCTACAGACTATCCCCTACTAGAGTGGTTATGGCCTCGGAATCCAGATCCTGACAAGTCGGCCACTGCCTCATATGCGAGGCAGAACAGGATACACGATACCGCACTTCAAGAAAGAAAAGATCGGACTGATTCATGGCTTGTACAATCCCCTACTTTCAGAGATTGGTTCACGGGTACTGGATACTCATTGTGGCTTTGGGGAAAAGGCAACTTGCTCTTCCTCTTGTATCCAAGGTACCGCTAACATTTGCAGTCGGATGCGGCAAGACGGTGCTCTTCTCTACCGTCGTTAAATACGTCCAGAGGCATCGCGCAGAAAATCACAGCATAACTCTTGGCTACTACTATTGCCGGCTCGAGAACGAAAGCAAAGGCGAACTCGCCTTGATCCTTCGTCGATGGATTGCTCAGACCTGCGACAGGAACCTTGTACCAGAGTCAGTTCAAAGGCTGTACAGCACCTGTCACGATGTTTATCCCCCAAGAAACCCAACACCAGAAGAACTAGAGGATGTTCTCTTGGAGATCCTTCAGCAAGGCAACGAAGGCTCTGAACCTACGGAAAACCCACAAAGTACGCGGAAGGTGTTCCTGTTACTTGACGCCTTGGATGAGTTGTCCGAAGAATACAGCGGAGACAGCGTAGAAGTTTTCAGCCTACTCGGCCGACTCGCAGGCAAACGTCTTCCGAACGTCTTCATTTTGGCTTCAAGTCGCGATCGCCCCGATATCGGAGAATACCTGCGCCCCATGTTCCACGGTGTGCAGATTGATTACGATTTTGTCAACGGAGACATTCACCATTACGTCGAGCAGGCGATCGAATCGTCAGTTCACCTTCGTCGACAACCTGATACAACCAAGAAGGAAATACTGACGAGGCTTGCCAAACAGGCAAATGGCATGTAAGTTGCACTTTTCTTCCGCACCTCAAAGATATATGAACTGAGAACTGAAATAGGTTTCGCTGGGCTGCGCTGCAGATGCGGCCCCTCCTATCTCTGCGAGTTGTCACCGAGGAAAGCGTTCGCACAATCCTACAAAATTTGCCCGGAGACTTGAATGAAACATATCACAAGATACTATCGGAGATCGATGCGACATTTATCTCTAAGGCTTTACTGGCAATAAAATGGATTGCACTTGCCAAACGCTCACTTTTCATCGAAGAAGTCGTTGAAGCATGTGCTTTCAGTTATGGTCCCGAACCAAATCTTGAGCCGCATTCGAAACGCCTGGATGCGTACAATATTCTCAGGCTACTCCAGGACCTGATTGACATCAGACCTCCCCTGGAGCTTGGAACTGAGAATATTTCGGCCTCCTATCGTTCACACACCGTAACGCTGGCCCATTCCTCTTTACTGGAATACTTGATCAACCAGCCGCTACCCGTATCCAGAGGTAACTTATTAGGATTCACGATCGAAGAAGCACATTTGTGCATTGCTAGAAATTGTTTGTCCTATCTTTTCCACTTCAACAAGATTTCAATTACCCAACAGGAGCACCGGCGTGTCCTTCTAGAGTATGCCTGGTATCACTGGGAGAAGCACATAGTTGGTCGAGACTTGTTCGAGGATCATACTCGTGTACGACAGAAAGCAATGAGTCTCCACGAGTCGTTGAAGTTGTGGACAACTCCTTCAGCCATCACATCGTTTGAACCATCTGAGACTGTAGGGCCCGAGCTGTTCGCAATGCTCAAAGTGCTAGACTGGCTCCCTGCGACGAAGCAACATCGCATGCTTCCCGCTTTGGATAAGCCGTTCTTCCATCCCGACATCGAACAATATCTTCCCAAAGAGATTCCGGAACTGAGCGCATTTACTCCTTTGGAAGTTCCCGAATCTATCCGCCTCTTGCATCCACTTCCAGGCCTTGACCGAGAAGAATGTGTGTTGTGCCGACTATCGTCAGTCAAGCTCGAAGACGAACCCAAGTACGCGGCTCTTTCGTATGTGTGGGGTACCCGAGATCGCGAGAAGCCGGTATACATCAATGGAACTGAAAGGCCAATGACTCCGAACCTCTTCAACATCCTCACGACCCTGAGAGCTCAAGAGCAAGGCGAAATCCCGAGCTTGTGGGTTGATGCTCTATGCATCAATATGCAGGACTTTGAGGAATATAGTTCTCAAGTTCAGCTCATGAAGCGTATTTATCGTGGAGCTACAGAAGTCATCATATGCCTAGATGACGAAGAGATAGAGGACAGAGAAGGTATCGAGCTGCTAAGACGCGTCGGATCCTCCGCTATATCTCAAGAGAGCCTATACACAAGTCCATTATCAGCCACTGAGAGAAAAGGCGTAGAAAAATTGTTTAGCCGCCGGTTCTGGAGCAGGGCTTGGACCGTTGCGGAATTCGTTCTTGCTCAGCGCGGCACCATGCTGGCTGGCCCATATAGCGTTCCTCTGGGGGTCATCGAAAACGCATTTATGCGCTTCCTTGACAGCCCAAACGTCGATTCACCTATGTGGCAGCTCTTCGCTTCTAACCCGAGCCTTGAAAAGGCTAGAAGTTATATCCGGGCTCGGAGGCGATTCCAGGAGTATGGATTCATAGATCTTCCTGAAGTCCTTTGCCTGTTCCGGCTGCAGGAGGGTACGATTCCTGTAGATCGAATATTCTCCGTGGTCGGTCTTCTGCCGTCAGAAATTCTCATCACCGGTTGCCTTCAAGTCAACTATCGCAAGTGGAAATATGAAGTCTTTTTAGATGCAGCAAAAGTTAATTTGGAACATTACGGATCCCTGAACGTACTCTCCCATGTTGGACTTTTCCCTCCCGATGATCGCGATGATGGAGGACCCACCTGGCTGCCTACATACTATTATCAAGACCAAATTCCATTCACCTCATGCGAGACGGGAGTCGCTATTTTTAAGGCAGGAGGTGATCTTCATCTTAGCCTGAAAGTCTTAGGTGAACCAGACGAATCTTTTTCAAGGTCATGGGCCATCCTCCGCGTAGCGGGCCACAGCATCGAGTCAGTGGGTTCTATTAAGGAAGGACGTCCCGTAGCCAGTGGAAAGGAGCATTGGGAAACTTTCTTAGCAGGGCAATCTTTCTACGGTCGTCGCTTCTCGCAAGCCACGACTACCAGAGAACTTTCATTTCCGACGACAGAAGATGAGTGGGAAGCACTTCTAGCATCTGACGGCTACAAATCGTGGCCGGACTTTCGCAAAGGTCGTCGCTTCTTTGTCACTGCATCGGGTCGCCTGGGTTTAGGTCCGGAATCCGTACGACCAGACGATATCGTAGTGGTTTTTGCAGGAGGACCGACACCCTATATCCTCCGCAAGTACATGGACCGTCGTCCCAAAGGGGAACTACGTTATGGAGGACGAAAACGCTGTGCGCCTCTAGAAGTCGACGAGGATCCCGAATATTGCTGGTACTCACTCTGTTATACATTTGTAGGAGGATGGTGAGTGCCTTATGTCTGACGCATTTCCCAGCTAACAATGTGCAGCTATATCGGCGGGTATATGGAAGGGGAAGTTGTTGAAGGTTGGGAGGATGACCCATCCTTCTGGCGGACGTTTTGCGTTCACTAGCAGAATCGGGCTGCATCAAGTCTGCCAACTGTTTGTTTCGTTAAGAGAGCCAGATGACAAGCAACCCAAATTTTTTTAAAGGGGGGAGTATCTATAGATTCTTTTGGTAGCCAAGGGGGAGCCACGAATCGTGGCGCCATACCCTCACCACCACTGCTTAAAATGCAGCTCATCGTGGCCCCTGACGATCCCTCAAGCCGTCTCTTACCCGGTATGCACGAAATTGCTCGCAGCATCATCAGATATTCCCCGAATGAAGCCATCTCTTGCAGCAATTATCCCACAAATTAGCCTCCCAACAGCCGGATCGGATCATCAACCCACCCGCAACTCATCAGCGCGTCGCGTTAACGGACCGGTCAGCCGCCAGCAACACCAGGTCCAACAGCACTATATCCTCACTATACTGTATCTATAGTCGCAGCGCGTCCCTCGTAGCGCACGCCTCTGCCTGAGACGGAGCTCGACCCACGAGCGCGGAATTGATTGCTGATACGTTCCGCTCGCCTGCTGCCCGAGCGATGGCACGACCGCACTGTGGACGTCAATATGTACCTGGGAGAGTCTCGCCATTGTCCGCAATCCACGGTCGAAGAGTGATTTGACAGCGCGACGTCGAAAGAAAGATATATAGCGCCAATTGAAGAGATCGAGTTGTGTGTTTAATCGGCACGTCATGGGCGCCGCTATATCGAAGCTGGTGGGGCTCTTTAAGCAGGCGCTGGGTGCAGCCTCTTCTCCTGCTAAAAGCAACGGCTCGACTTCTGCAGCAGCAAATAACCCCGAGAACGCTCTTCCGACCTCAAACACGCCTGCGAAACCTCCTACGCCGATGCCAGATATGGGGAGCGTTAAGAAATACGAGATCAAAGAGGTGCGTCCAATTGTTCGTTTGCGAGGTGCGATGGTGGGGCAGGAGCTACCCCACTGAAGTCATCACAATAATTTCGGGCCTGTACACTGGGTGTTCAACAATCAATTGACGACGATAACGTCACTCCTTCACTGAATCGAAAATATGACTGACTTTCTTGTCTTCACAGCCATGGATCAAGCTCAACTGCTCCCTCGGCGAGGCTCCCTTCTGGGAGGAAAAGACCAATTCACTCCGCTTCCTCGACGTCGAGAAATGCAGACTACACCACGTGGACCTCAACGTCGGCCCATCAAGCCATAAAGTAATCAAAGAGCTGGACATCTCCATGGGGTGAGCCCTTGCCCCTCCACCTCGCTCCCTAACCGACCCAACTAACTCTCCCAGCTGCACCGCCGACATCGAAGGCAACGACTCCGAATTCATCTTCGGCGGCAAATACGGCTTCGGAATCTGCAACCGCACAACGGGCGAGTACCGCTGGATCAAGAAAGTCTGGTCCGACGAGGAGCAAGCCGCCGGCAAACTCGACAAATTCCGCGGCAACGACGGCGCCGTCGACTCGCAAGGTCGCTTCTGGGTCGGCTTCATGTTCGACCCTCTGACATCGGAGTGGAGCACCGAGGGCGCAGTCTTCCGTCTGAATCCCGATGGCTCGCTCGACCGTCCCCTGAGCGACATCACCATTCCCAACGGCACAACGTGGAACAAGACAGACAATATCATGTACTTTGCCGATAGCCCGTATAAGACCATCTACCAGTTTGACTACGATGCGGAGACGGGAGAGATCAAGAATAAGAGGCCGTTCTTTGTTATGCCGGAGGATAACCGGTATGGCGAGGGTGCGGTGCCGGATGGGCATTGTATTGATGAGGAGGGGTATATGTGGACTGCGCTTCATGGAGGGTCCCATGTGTTGAGGATCTCTCCGCAGGGCGAAATCGTGGCTGAGATTAAGGTGCCGACGCAGCAGCCTACTTGTCCTTGCTTCTGTGGAGATGACCTGGTCATCACTAGTGCGGGAGGGACGAGTGGACCGGATGGGAAGGGTGTCGATGAGTCTGCGGGCAGTTTGTTCAAGATCAATGTTGGTGTCAGGGGCTTGAAGAGGTTTAGGTTCAAGGGTGGTGCGGCCATTGAGGGAGGCAAGGTTGATGGTAAGATTGTCGGGGAGTAAGGGAAGGCGAGGCAAAATGAGAAATGGGAGGGGAAAGGGATGTAATGGATGCGAGTGGTTACTGTAAGCTAAAACCGGATTTATATTACGATATCCTTCCCAACTTCCTTGCTTTGTTGCTCTAAAGACCCCACGTTCTAGTACTCAACGACACGGAAGATGCACATGCAGAGTGCACGGAAGAGCCCCATCGAAAAATCAACGGCCAACACCTCTAGATCATATGGTGTTAATGATTTCACTGGTCAAGCAACAGCGGCAGACAATTTTCGGAGGGACGGCGTCATCTCGCCTTGCACATCTCAAACACGTTCCCACGCACGAGACCATCGAGCCAGTACAGTTACTGAACCCCGCACACCGTATAATGCACAGGCTTCGCGGACTACTCTTATGTAGTCAAATCTATCCTAACTCGCACACGACACCAGCGTCTTTAAGATCGAAACAGACATATAGGCTCTTTGATGAGCATCCGAAACCCGTGCAATACCATCAAGTCAAAGGGATGTCACACGATGCAGTTCCCAGGGAAGCTGCAGTCAAGGTCCGCACCAATCTCATAACGTATTCTCTTTTTCTGCAAAGACGGCACCATCCCCCACATCCTCTTGGCCCACAACCCCATTTTCCCAACATGGTTTACCTCGAGTTGCGGAAACATCTCAGGCTAAGCTACACCAAGCTTGTCAATTATCGGTTGCTGCATTCACTGGCTGCGTTGGTGCATACGGTGGCACAAACAACAAAATCGGCAAACGGCTTTGAGATCTTCGTTCCGTATCTGTTTAAATACTTCCACTGTCTTTTCGCACTCAACGCTCTGCTTCTCGCTTATTCACACCACGCGCGCGCCCGTGGCCTTCAATTCTGTGGATTGAAAGTACGACGTCATTTCTAGTAAGCTCCCTATCCCATTCCATTTTTCTCGAGCCCCATTCTTCGTTTAGACGGCCACGTTTCCTGCTACAATATGCAATGCTACTAACGCACCACAGTCGTATTGCCCCTCGTAGGCGCCATGATAATGTATCTCTTCTACCCTGAAACCGAGGGCCTCAATCTCGAGGAGATAAGCGCCAAATTCGGGGATAGTGTGGTGGTCGATTATTCGAATATGGACTAGGAGGAAGGAGGAAGCTAGATAAGGGACTTGCCATGGGTATGGAAATGTAGTGTTGAGGATGTGGCGAAGAGGTCGTAGGGGTTCGGGTCGTCGGCTGTGAACCTTCGGGAGGTCGGGGGTTGGAGAGATTGCCGTAGACTGGGAGTACGGTTTCAGCGGTAGGGAAGCTGCTGTGGGCCGAGTCGGGTGCTTGGTGTGTTGGAATGACAGTGGATGCCGTCTGAGATGTGTAGATGCGTTGAGTGCGAGGATGGGGAGCGCACATGGAAGAATAAACTGTTGTCCATGAAGATGCGACAATGGCGCACGTTTCTCCAAAAGGAATTGACGATCGTGAATTGGAACCTTAAATATTTTCGAGACTGAACAACTCCCTGAGCCAATGCAATCCAGCATAGGAGACCGTAGGAGTGAGTGTAATACCCCATACCCGTCCTTACCTTTTCCCAAAAACCCAAGGTGCATACTTTACATGCACAAAAGCAATATATACATCGAACCCACCCCTTCAACCTCCCGTCCACGTATATCCACATGGACCAACCACCCAAATCCACCTCCTACTTCCCCCCCTCAACCGCCCTCTTCACCGCCTCCGTAACCCCCTCTCCCTCCGCACCAGCACCCTCCCTCCTCCTAACCAGCCTCTCCTTCCAAGCCTTCTCCTCCTCATCCCTCATCTCCAACTCCCGCAACCACCTCTCCCTCTTCTCGACGCGCTCGCGCTCCCCCTTCTCCTTCTCCCACTCCTTGCGCTTCACCCGGTCCTTGGCCCAGTACATGTTGCCCGCGACCAGCACTGCAATGGTGAAGCTCTGCGCGTACAGGCGACGCCGGAAGTAGAGGTTTGTGGCTTTGTGGTCGCCTTTGCGCATCGAGCGCGTGGCGCCGACGATGGCCCAGACGGTGAGGGCGCAGCCGAGCGGGATGAGGGGCTCTTCGCGCAGGCGGCGGGTTATCTTGGAGAGGCGGTTTTCGTTGTAGAAGTCCCTGGGTGGGATTAGTATGGGGAGGGGAGGAGGGGTTGGAGGGAGCGGGAGAGGAGCGGGGAGGGGAGGGGTATGGATTAGGGAGTGTGAGGGGGTGTGAGGGAATGGGAGCTGGAGGCAGGTAAGACGTACGCATTCTCATCAAACGAACTCGGCAGCGGCGCGCTATTCGGCGAAGTCATGCTGAAGGTGGACGGCAGTTGCGGGTGCAGAGGTGGCGGAGGTGGCGCGTGGGGTCAATTGCGGCCTGTAGCCGTGGTTCACATGGATGGCAGCTGCCAGTCAACCGCTCTCTCCCTCTTCGGAGCTTTCGAAATTTCTGCTTCCAGGAAGTGACGTGCGTGGTGTGTATGGTGTAGCTCGAAGCTTGACGCAAGAGTCGATTATCTCACCACTTCCTCAGCCGGTCGGCGTTTTGAGATGTTCCATTCGCCGATCCGCCTCATCTGCACGCCATCGCCACGCGCATCGTCGCTGCCTGCGTGTCCCCCATTTTGCGGCTATCGAGCTACGTGATATTTACGGCTTCATGACCGGCGAAGCTGCGGACACACTCTCTGCGCGCCGCTATGGACGATGCGGCCGAGTCGTCGCTCGCGGGACAGCGCCAGGCAGCCTCGGAGGTAGACCCAGACGACGTACCCCTACTCGAGGATGAGGAAGACGCCGCGGAAAGAGACAAGAGACTCAGGGAGCGGAGAGTGGATGCGAAGAGGAAGAGGGTGGCCTTTTTGGAGCATCTACTGAGGGAGCTTGACACGGTGGTGTTCATGGAGCTCATTACCCTATATCACCTCGAGTACGTCCACACCCCGGACGGATATCACAGTGGGTGCTAATGGAATATAGCTGCTCATTCTTCTGGTTCGCCATCCGAGCCATCGTCCACGCCTCGCTGCTCACGCCGCTGCCCGACATAGGCCTCAATCGCCAGTACGACGACCACAAGCCCTATCTCCCGCTCATATCCTTTTGCTTCGGCGTCAATTTCCTCCTACATCTGATCTACGCTGCTCCATCAGCGGGCGAGGATACTCGGGGTTATTTGCATGGCGGTCTGATGATTGATTTCATCGGACAGAAGGGGCCGACAAGCAAGTGGAAGCTTGCTGCGTTG
Organism: Pseudomonodictys pantanalensis; assembly: GCA_019022785.1. Lineage (NCBI taxonomy): Eukaryota > Fungi > Ascomycota > Dothideomycetes > Pleosporales > Parabambusicolaceae > Pseudomonodictys > Pseudomonodictys pantanalensis. The sequence continues at coordinate 115,821 of JAFHBV010000034.1, read as the reverse complement.
GACATCTGCATACTACTCCTGCAGCTAGCCATGGTTGCTGTGCATGTCAAGAGAAGAAGACTGAAGGAGAAGCTTGCGAAGCTCTCTGGCGGAACATCAGAGACAAGGGCGGAGCAGGACGAATCCACGCAGCAGGCCGACGACAACGCAGCGCGAGAACAAGACGCCGATGCTGAGGAAAGGGGCGTACTCCGACGAACCGACACCCTCTCCGACTTAGGCGCCGATGCGGACGAGGACGACGCCCTGCTCTCATCATCGGAAGAGCGCCACATTGACGCGCTGGATGTGCTCCGCTCCGGCCAGGCCGTGGTTGGTGAGTTCACCCTCATCGACACACTCCTGCGCGAACATGAGCAGTATCAAGCCTACCGCTCCGACCCAGGGGCCAGCTCCACCATACCACCCAGCACTCTGCGCCAGCTGCAGTCGATACGCGTGCGCTTTGGTGTTGGGGGCGGATGAATCACACACCTCCGACTGCATCAGATTATTCACACCGTTCAACCCCAGGCGCCATGTCACGCTTTGGGTAATCAGTCAACAGGGCGGAACACCCGCCTCTAAGCAGAGTCATGACGAAAACACCGTGCCGCGTAACCATCTCAGTCTTGCCAGACCGGTCTCTGCCTCCAGCTCGGCGATACCACACCACCTCGTCCCCGAATGGTACTACCATACATCTCGGTAATCGGTCTGAGAAGCGATGCGGCACCGTCGCCTAAGCGTCGCTTCACCCAGTCGATTGCGCCATTTGCTCCAGCACCCAAAATTTGCTCGCTTACCACTGCTCTCCCATCACACCGATCACAACCCCTCACAACGGGCTCCCGCGTTGCATCGGCCGAGGCCATGCAGCTGATTTGAACTGCGCCGCAGCCTCGCATACTCGAAAAACACAACTCGGCCTAGTTTCCGTAGTCAAGCTACCGTCGCCCCGAGCCGCCGTAGCCCCGTAATGATATCGTTGTGCAGCTTGTGCTGCGTGAGCGCGGTCCGTTCGCTTCCGAGTAGCTTTCCCGGTGTCCAGGCGCGATGCTCGCCTCCTTTTCCCGCGTGCATGGCAAAGGTGCGCGCCACGGTCGCACAGGACCGCCTGTGCCTCTGTATGGCTGGAGTGCCTCGGATGGCGGGGTGGAGGGACAGACGGCTGTGTAACGCGTAGAACCGATAGCTTGCCTGACGTGTTAGATACGTACATAGCAGACCTTGTATCAGGAGACTCTTTTTCTTGCTTTCATTTTGCTTCGCCGCCTGCAGCTGTCATTTCGTACATGGATGCTGTGCGTCGTATTCCCGTCATAGGGTGCTTTTGCGGCGTCGTGCGCTCTTCTCGTGAGGCATTGCAGTGATCAACGTCCCCACGTGCGCATCCACAGAGCAGATCGTTCTTTCTTTTTTCCTCGTCCCGCCCAATGAGCGGTAGTGGTGCGTTCCAGCGTTCTGGTAAATGAACGGATGCGAAAATCTCGCCACGTCCTCGTCCGGTGTCCTCATTGGGCAGCAGGTCAATGTTGTTGCACTTTGTGAATCATCCTCTCCAAGGATGACGAGGCTCGCCAGCGTGAGAAAAACGCCCGTGAACGACATTCCGCCGGCCCAGCCAGTCGCGGGCGCGCGGCAGTGCCCTGCTGCATTTTCCTGATTGGCTGCTTGCTCTCTTTTTGTTGGATAGGATTCTCTTGCAGGGGGGCTCATGCACGGCGGAGGAGCCGTTCCCGCTCACATGACCGTCATCTGATGCATGCAGCTCATCACATTCCCACCCCCGTTGGTAGTGCTGACCCGCGTCGCATCCGAGGGCTTGCCTGGCTGGGGCAGCGAGAACAACGCGTCCAAGCTTGCAAGAGCGCAACAGGCTGGCCGACACAGATGCCGGGTCTTGCATCTTGCATGCTGGGCGGGCCTTGTCGACCTGTGGGCTTTGACGTGTCAGCGCATTGGCTTGGATTGTCCTGCTATGCACCTTCCGACGCGATATGTACGTTAATCTATTGTGTGCTCGTTACTTTTTGGAAACGTCGTCGTGCTGGAGTTTGCCACTGGTACGGTCGTATGCAGGCTCGGCGTAGCGGAATGGCCTCGGCGGCGTACTCTAGTCTGTACATTATGCAGGAAGTATTTTTATCGAGACCACAGAAAAATCAATAGTCGACCATTTAACCACCCAATGCGCGGAGTTGAATTTTCGCGGTACTGCATGTACCGTTAACTCCGTACGAAAACCTGCTGCAATGGAAGCCGTAGTCTGCAGCACCGCATCGTATTCGCCAGAGGAAGGGAAAACCTGGCAAGCTGCGATAATTACCGGTAGAACGAGCGAAGCTGGTCAAGGTGTGTGTGTTGAGACACTGTTTCCGCTGCTGGTCCGTCTGGATTCTGGCAAGGGCATGCCGACTTCGTACATGTCGTGTAACGAGTCGGTCGGCATTGCGCTCTCTCGCATACGCCAGGCCCGGCCACCTTACGCCAACCCGCATCGCTATCCATCACATGCATAAGCGCCGACGGTGCCCCCGCTTCCTATAGACCACTTTCGAGTCCAGGGTTGCGCGAGACTCGACGAGGGGAACTGCAGGGGTAGGGCGGACAATGCTGCGTTGGCCGTGCATGTATATCTTTGTAATGGGGTGGTAAGGCCGATGCTGTGCGACGCCTGCAGCGATTGCGTTCATGTGGCCGGCTGCTTGTTGACGTGTGGACATTGAGCCAGGTTGCTCTTGTATCGACTACCCCAATCCGGCTGCAGGGAGCTCTAGTTGATGTTGGTCGATGGCCAGAGACTCACGAGCGGCAGGCGGAGAAACGCGCTCATTGTTGATTGCAGGCGTGGAACAGTGCTGTCAGCGTGGTGCAGGTTCAGCAAATGAAAGCTGCTGTGCGCTGCTGCTGAGGACTGGTTGGTACTACGGGTTTGCAGGCAACATGCGGTGAGGTAGGTATACACGTGTCGAAGTGGGACATGGCGTGTACTGTTGTACCGCAGTTCACGCTATAGACTCCCAGTATGGATAGCGAACAGATGCGTAAGCGGAGAGACTTCGGCCTGCCCAGCGATGCTCTGTTGCTCTCCAAGCTGCTGGGCAAACTTTGATCTGTGGGGGAGAGCATCATCTCCTGAGGGTCGGTTCACTTCGGCCCGAGGGTCTCGGCATCGGGCAGTGGCCTTATCAATCTGGATACTGTCCGACGCAGCCGGTCAGCAACACACATATCTGGTGGTGATTGCAGGAGCACCGAAGCGAGGGTAATCGGTATGTACGCTGCCGGTCAATCTCCACTTTGGTTTCCAGTCCAGTGGCTCTGCGGAGTGGCCAGCCTACTGTGGGGCGGTGGTCAATAAGTCACCTGCGCTGTTGCTCATGCGCGCGGGGGAAGCGAACTGCCTTGTGGATGACGCATGCCGACGTGTTCTTGATCTTCCGCTTTTCCGCATGCATGCAGCTGCTCGTGGATTCGGCGAGTGGTGGAGCTAAACGCCTCGCGCCGCGTTGCTGCACATCCGATGCAGTCCTCGGAATGTTTGTGGACGTCAACAGGCGGTCAGCGACTGTGATTCATGCCTTGGATGCTATAAGCCCCGCGGGTGCCGAAGTCACGATAGCACAGCATCGACAATTCAAAGAGGGACGTCGTTAATGCTAGGAATGAGCGGTGTAGCTCCTACTACCACGGGGGAAGCGGAGCCTGGGCCGGCGGAGATATGGGACGACTCTGTCGTTGGTTGCAGGCAGAAAGCGAGAGGGACTGTTGGGAGATGAGGTTTGGTGATGTTGTCATGACGATCGCGCCTACTCAGCTCCCCCTCGACTGCTGGGCTGGAAGCCACTAGGTCGAGCAGTGCTAGTGCTGCTTGCCGATGGGCACCACCTGTGGACTGGAATTTGTCTCCAAGCGTATAGCAATTAGCGAAGAGCGTTTCGAGAGCTATTATGTTTGACTGCTGCATGCTGCATGCATTCCAGGAATGGTCAAGAACATCCCAATTTGGACATCTACAAATACTCCACATAAGCTACGCAGCGGGACGAAGAAACCCGCCGTCGCCAGGGATAACAGGGATAACAATGCTCTCTACGGAAGTCAACGCACAAGCCATGGCCGATAATTTGCTCAGGCGCACCTCCAAGCCGCGCTGAGGCTACAACGAAGATCCCGGGAGCGCGGGTGACGCCCCAATCTTGTAGTCGGGCCGTCTCATAGCGCAAAGTCTATCCAGCCCGCAGAGCACATATTGTGCACAGCTTCGTCTCCCCTTGAGCAGATGGTGTCCGTTATACAACGTCCCAAATATAGTAGGCGTAAACCCACCGGGAGTATACGCTTCTTCCTACCGCTTCAGATGTTGGTAGACCATGATCCCGACTCCTGACTAGATCTATTAGCTTACGTCCCCGCCATTTGATGTCGCCATCAAAGGGACGGTGCTGGTGCCTTCAAACGGGCCGCACCGGAGAAAACTCCGGCTCTACGGAGGAGGGGCCAGGTTTCGTCGTTGCACCGGTGCGAAGTTCGAATCGAGGGTGATATGAGCGTTCCTCCACATTCAAGGCTGTTAGGTTGGCCATGGCTCCTCGCGTCCATGAATCTTGTTCTGGACTCTCTTTGCTCTAGGTTGCTCGCCCCGAGGGTGAGGAGAGTGCGGGAATATGATTGCACGCATTCACTTCGTGATACATTTCCTCCATTGCCGGTGGTGGTTATGTCGTAGAAATAACCCGAGGCCAAGCATTGAGGAGTAGCTAGGAACAGGAGTTCCAGCTGTTATCGTTAGTGCAGAGATCCCTTACCGGTCAGCAATTGTCTCCGTGAGCCGATTAGCGTTGAACCAAAAACTCTCCGCAATCTATGATGCTTCTCGTTGGCTTAGCCCAGCCATATCACATAGAGTAAGTTTCGCTTGTGAAGTCGGTGACTGGAGGACCAATGTTTTAGCGGTTCGTGCGGGACTCGGGAGCTGTAGCTTTGCGCCAGCAGTGTAGCCGTACGTGTACTAGGAGGACCGATCCGCAGGAAGGCTCGTCACACTGCGCTGCACAAAACTACTAGCGTTAGCATAAATCCTCATCGACAGCCGTCAAACCGGGCCTCGGGGATTAATACGCCTGCAACCAAATTACGGAGGAACGCCCAGACTAAGGCAAGAATCATGCCACCACTGTGCAAACTTTGTTCGACAGCAACCGTACTCGCAGCCTCCTCGTGATGAAAAGACCAACGAAAACTTGGCAGAAAGGCGCCCTGTCAGCTCGCAGTCACTTTTGGCTCGGAATGTGGAGACCAACACGTTCGGGACGTACCATGGTAGCCGCGACTCAAGTAAAACGTCCGAATTAAAGCGACGCTGCAAAAGAGAAAGCAGACGGGAAAGGGCGGTTTGCCTGATTAAAGTGAGTCTCCGAGCTGGATTGGAGATTTGAAGTTGAATCTGAGGCGATGTGTGGAGCGTGTGGGGCGTTTATCTCAGGTTGAGCTGCGGCACCTGGGACGTCCCTGGGTACGTGCGCTCCCAAGCGCCACCGCGCTATTCGATCGTGCTCAAGTGCTGGGTGCGAACGCCTGCTGTGTTGATCTGATGGTCGCGTCGATAGGGAACCCCTGGCAATAGAACCAGACAGTTTCTGACGTTCCCTGAGGTTTCGCGCCTGTTGCGGGAATAAGTCGTCTACCACAAGTCGACCGAAACCGAGATGAGCAGGCGCCCATCCAAACCACTGGGATAACGGGGCCGACTAACTTGGAAGGCCACGGAACACTCGACATTGCGAATGCACTACTTGAGCTGCTTCGGAATGCGTGCAATCGGTGCTGCGTGGGCTTTAGATGGTTGTGTACAGTTACATTGTCGCTGGGCTCCACTCTACCGAACCGGTCTGGTAGATCAAATATATGTACAAAGATGTGTTCTGGGTGGTGAACGGTAGGTAGTAGTAGCAATAGACATTCTGAATAGGAAACGTCCGTGAGGACATGTACTCTAGGTAGAGTTCTATAACACATGGATGCTATCCCCATTGCATTTGGCGATGCATGGGACAGAGCATCTCATGGTCGGTATTTGGGTATATTGGTGATGATTTGGAAACCGCTGAGAAAAGGAGACCCGATAATGCTGAATGCTGGTGACGCAAATGTGCGAAGCGGGGACACCACTGCGTACGTCGTCTGATGATGTGCTACAAATCACTTCAAGCCGCCCGATGAGTGACATGAAAGTCAGATAGCCACGTACTTCGATCCCGGGGTATCAAACACAAAGAAAAGGAGAAAAGAATAGAAGGGGTGTGATTAAGCAGGTGTGCTGTCCATCAACCTCTATTGTCGCGGGGAGGACCCGGTGCTGGACCCCAGTTACGATGGTCGTAACTGTTTGGCTGCTCTTGGGCGTAGTTGTTTGATGGCTCTTGAGCGAAGGGGTTGCGAAGGGTTGGTCGCTGATGAGGTGGTTGCGGCATTTCTGGCAATGGGCGCTGGTCGCGCATATCATAAGCTTGGGGCGGAGCTCGGCTGGTAGGCATCCCGGCGGGCGATGGTGCGTTGACTGGCGGAAACGAGGGGGCCGGGTAGTTGGAGGGTGGATGGCCAGAACCGTTCAGTGGCGCAGGTGTTGTGCCTGTGGCCGGGTGGTAGCTACTAGTCCGTCTTCGTACGTTCCTCTCCGACTCTCGATAGTCGTCGTCATACCCAGAATAAGGGGAATCCGCAGAATCGGCTCCTGTGGTAGATGACGGCGCGTTCGTTGGAGCAGTGGATAATCGCCTGAGTCGAGGTGACGGGGGTCGTGCGTGGTACAAGCGCTCGGCGCCTGGTTGCTGGAACACAATGGACTTGAAGTAGTCCCTTTCCGCTCGGTAATAGTCAACATCCTCCGCACTTTCGCGGAGCTGTTGTTCCAAGCGGGCAATGCTCATCGACGCTTCCCGCTCCTTCTCTTTTCGCCGAGCTCGAAACCTAGCCGAGGCACCGGCGTTACGCTTTCTCTTCTCGTCAGCAACCTTCGAAGCCGCCTGGACGTCCACTGGGATTTGCACATGATGCCCCTGTTGGCTCTTGATGGTCATGATCTGGATGCTACTCTGGCCTGAAGGCGCCATTGGGATTCTGCTGCGCTCAGTCTCCATGGCCAACGGAATATGATGGGACTCCGGCATGGCTGGAGTGCCCGGGCCTGGCCGGTAAGCGCTCTGTTGGCCTGGGGCGTCATACTGACTCGATGCCAACGAGGCAGCTTGGCTATAAGGGGAGTAATTCGCGATGGGACTTGCACTGCCTGACTGAGGAAAGCTGACGCCAGGTCGTGAGAGCTCGCCGCGGACCATAGCCGGTGGAGGCGTAGGAGCCGTCGGCGGCACCGTAGAGAAATAAGTAGATCGTCCGCCTATGGGTGGTGTGGGAAGGGCAGGCTGCGAGGTCACCGGATCTGGGCCGCTTGGACGGGTGCTCGCAGACAGGAAGGGTGACTGGCGCACATCGATCGTGCCTGTCGGTCGACCGAGAACGCTGAGACTCTGGGTACGATGCAGGTTGGGACTCATATGATGTCTTGCCGCCGGTCTTTCGGGTGGCTGGAAAACCCTGCTTGGCATGAAATCACCCTGAGCCGAGTCCACACTGGTCGGTCGGCTGAGTGAGGGCAGACTGTGCGATGGTTGAGTTTCCACTGGTGAGGGAGACTCCATCAGCGAGCCACTGTGCCTCCGATTCCGCTGCTGTTCGATCAAATCGGCCTGGGGGTTCAAGATTGAATGAAGGTTGCCCGGTCTCCGCTCGGACGAAGGCGTAGGTGGGGTATTCGACATGTTGCGTAGAGGGGGCAGAGAAACGGGTCCACTGGGTGAGCCATCGTGCGGGTCATCCCGCTGTAGCGGAGGTGCGCCAATACGTGGTCTGGCAGAGGGCGGAGGGAATCTCCAAGAGGAATCATCTCCAGGTGTCGACTCGGAAGCGGCCGGGGGCGGCCGGGACATTGGAGTCTGTCCTTCAGAGTCCCTCTGCCCTCTATGCGGTAACCATGAGCGGTTCGAATCGGGGAAGCTGGGCCTGAAAGAGGTGGGAGATGTGTCCGAGTATGGCTTGTGGTCGTCGTATGGTGGTGTCAGAGATGGCTGGAACTGAGGTGGATAACGAGCGTGAGGTTGTTGAAGAGCGGGGAGCGCTTGAGCAGCCAGGATGGACTCTGTTAAAGTTGTCGTCGGCGCGGAGCACACCAACGACCAGAAAGGGTGGGTTCAACGGTTGGCAGTATACCCCAAAAGATGACGGGTATTCAAGGCGAAGACAAAGATGAGCAACTAGGATGCCCAAGTGACGTTGTGATGGTTCACTGTCAGACGCAGGAAACTTAGACGGTGCAGAAGCCAAGGGCCATGATGTGTCCTGCGTGGCAGCAGGAGACACAGTGATGGAGGGAGGTTGGGGTGACGAGGTACAATGGCGAGCTGAGTGAAGGTCTTGGTGGAGAGAGGGTGCCGAGGTCTGGAATGAAGGGTATATCAGGCTCGTACCTGCAAGACAAGCGCAAGGGCCTCGACGATATAAGAAGATGCGGTGTAAGTTGGCGGGAGGGATCAGCATCTGGCCGGCGGGTGAGCGAATGATGTTAATGAAGGCATGGCAAGCAGGATAGTGGCATGGCCCCGGTCTGATCCTGCTTCCCGCCAGAGGGGAAAGCACAAAAACTCCCTGCCGGGCGCTCTGTACATGGGCTAGGCAGTGCATTCCACGACAGGGCTCTTGACAAGGTAATGCTGGCACGGGGCACACCTTGCAGCTCGAGCGCACGGCCACGGATCCAACGCTAACGCACGGCGAAGGCAGCCATGCGCGGAAGTGCGGGAGGTCGCAAGAGACCGCAAATTCAGCGCAGGCGTGTGATGGTTTTGCCCAAAGCGACGCAAGCGCATAGTGCGACGGCACTGTGAAGCTGTGACGGCATTTGCGATTGGCGGCCTCCTTTTGGTGCTCGCACCGTCAACGCACCCCGGCCCTTGGCCTCCAGAGGGTGCCTCGCACTCGAGACGGCTCTGGCGGGCAAAGGCGTTTTGGACGCAGGCCAATCATGGGCGGGTGGAACCGTAGAGTAATAATGCTCCGGCCTCGTCTCGCCATCTCAGCGTGGATGCACGGCATTGCTGGGAAGCGTGTCGACCCCGCAGACTGCTGCTAGATGCGATCGCACGGCTGCCAGCTGCATGGGTGGTCTGATCAGGCCGGGGACGGGCGGGCACCAGGACTGGACTGCAGTCTGTGGTGATGACGGACGGCAGAGAAGACAGCGGTGTTGGGTTTCGGGCAGTCAACGGTCTGCGGAGAGAAGCAATTACGTGCGGCGAGCGCGCCAGGCTCGAGGACGGAGGCCCGTGGACGCTGGAGGCTCGAGGGCAGACGAGGCGCGTCTAGGCGTCGCTGCAGGGCGGTGGTGGTGATGGGCAATTTGGAAGTGCAGGCGTGGGGGTGAAGTGACCCCCTCAACAAAGGCGTGCGGCCAGGCCAGCAAGCGAAGACCTCGATCCCCGTTCCCCTGGACTCCAGAGCAGGGCGGGCAGCGAGGCGTGACGGATCCAAAGTTTGTGCTGTCATGGCTGCGGCGGCGCGAGCGTGCAGTCGGTCGACTGGAGGGTGGCGGGGCGGATCGTATATTGCCCGGGTGCCCAGATGCCATTACCACCGGGTGCCGCTCTTTGCTCCTTCCTCCTTGCTCCTTGCTCCTTCCTCAGCAGCTGCCACTAGCCCGTGGGGGTGGTTCCTTCCCCGAAGAAGCGTCCCGGTGAGCGTGTGGCGACGGCTGGCGAGGGCTGGCGAGGGGAACATGGGGCTCTCATCTCCACAACGCCCTCTCACCGTGCTCTGAACCCAGGGCTCCGAACTCAGTGCTGACGCTGAGCGCCCTCCTCCAGTTCGCGGCCTCTCCCCGGCCTCTCCCCGGCCTCTCGTGCGACTGGGGCCATTATTCCATTATTCCATTATTCACCCTCATCCAGTCCCTTCCGGCGCCGCCTTGGCCAGCGTCCCGACGGCACTCCTGCGGCGCCGCGCGCAACGGCAGCTCCAGACTCCAGACTTGGGCTCCAAACGCACCCTGCCGCATTGCATGCCATATCATGTGCGGTGCATTTCACCGCAATCGCCTCGAGCCAATTTTCTCATTGGCCGCTGCCCTCTCACGCGTCCACTGCACATCACCCTGCTGTGCGTGCCGGTCTCTTGCTTTTTCTCGCACGCTCGCGTCACCCTCGGGCCAAGGAGGCAGAGGCTGAAGACGCCATCCAGCGCCGCCTGCCTCTGGTGTCAAGACTCAACGTCGCGGACCAGCGGGCTAATGCACGCACTTTCCAATTCGTACTGAGCGCTGCCGCCTCTGGGCCTCGGAGATCGCTCAGCTCTTAAAAAAGACCACATGAGGCGGCCGCTGCGGGGCTGCTGAGGAGCAGGCGTCGAGGGCAAGAGGAAGCCTGAATGCATGCGCTGCCAGTCCATGCACCCCTCGCAAATGCAGACCCGCCAACGCAGGGACGGACGGTCTTTTGCTCGTCAGCCCGCCTGTGCCATGCATACGCTGTATAAGTCCGTTGGCAACACCACCCTGTCGTGCTCATTGCTTCCCCAATCTGTCGCCCATCATCCCCCTTGTTTTGCGCCGTCTGGCTATCAACACATCATGGCCAAAACTTTCGCAACCGAAGATACGAGCGCCGTGCGGGCCTATCCTTCGCCGCGTGCCCCATCGCACACATCGTCGCGAGCCCGCAGGCACCGCGCGCGCCGTCGCTCAGGGCGGCCCCCAAAACGTCATAGCGCACTTCCCGATGCCATGGTCACGCTGCCCTTTCGTTGGAGCTGGGCTGATCGGTTGGCCGTTAACAAGTGATCGAAGCTTTCCGCGCCAAAACTAGAAAGCCTGCTCCGCTGTTTTCTCCGGCTCCAGTCTGTCGGTGCCTGCCCCAGCTCAAACGAAATTCAGGAGTCTGCAGCCCTCCTGTCACGCGTACTGCCAGAATTGTTGTCGCCGGCCTTGCACCAAAACACTCTTCTTCTTCACCAGACGAGTTGAAGACCGCGCCTGGCTCGGCTTGCTATACTCGCTGTCCACCTGCGGCCGGAGCCCTTACTTGCTTTTTCGCGTGTCGAGCCTGCCGTCGTGCTCACGAGCTCCGGTTACTCACCACGCGCCTCTAGCATGCACTAAGTTCTACTGGCCAACCGCCCTTGAAATCAAGATCAACCATGGTCTGCCTCCTTTCGCTTTCAAATTGGTTTCGGGCCCGGCTCCTGTGCAACAAAACAGGAGCTCAGTGCGCCTGCATAACCATTGCGTGCTGACATGGGCCCTGGCTCGCTCGGTACTGAGTGTGTCGGCACTTACCCGAGCATCAGCATTACAGTTCGCTAGAATCTGTTCCGTCGTCCCTTTGGGTATTTTGACAACGCTCGCTTGAACAAACTAGCAAAGTGCTTTTCGCGAAAGAAGCGGTGTGTCTGCATAAGTAGTCTTGCTAAATCCTTTTGGGGGTAGCTAAGATACAGTATTGGGCTGCGGAACATCACGAGGGTAACTTGCAGACCAGCGAATAACCGGGGCTAGCTTTTGGGCCTCGGGCTTCGAATCTCAGCACCTCTAAGTGCGCCTGCAGGTCAACGGCCTCGATCCAGCCTCGCCATCGACGAGATGTTGATGCGTCTATCAACGGAGTGGTATTTCCACGAGTTCCAGACACTCACATTCGTCGTCACATACCGACCAAAGTTTCGACCGGACGGCGTGCCTTATCCGAAAGCATACCTTGCCTGGTCATCTCTTAGCACCATCGCCTTCGGATCGGTGCAAGTCACATGCCAAGCCTGCAGTAGGGGTATTGAAGATTCCCTAACCACGCTACAGGCCATCTCCAAGCTTTTGCGGTGTGCCCACCCACATACATGCATATTACGGTTCCAATGGAAGTTGAACGGAGGCGACTGCTCCACCAGGTGCAGAGTTGAAAATGTCCTCACCGGGCTATAGCACGCCAATTATGATTGCTGGAGCACTTGCATAGCCATCACACCCCTCTACCCTGCAACTTGACGCAAGCATTATTGCCGACACTATCGAGGGGTATGACGTGACCAGGGCTCGGGTAGGATTCTGTGGTTAATTGCCAAAATCCCCGATCATGGTTGGCTGGGATTTCTCGCTGGAAATCCAATAGCGTCGGAAATGATGGTCTGGTCTCAGCGATTCCTTACGACAATTGATTTACCCGCCGACGAGTGTGTGTCATCTGGCGAAGGGTCGGCTCGTCGCCCGCCGTTGAACCCCTTTACCTGCGAACAGGATCATCGCCGCGAGCTTTATTTATCCTGTTCGCGTGGCCTCCTGACTTCGAGAAACAACGTGGAAACCAGCCGATTTATCCGGTATCTCGGTTAAGGCCACACACAACGATCTCCGACTCATGGTACCTAGGCGTGGTCGCCCAGAGCTGATAATGTCCGTCGAGCAGAGGAAATTGAAAGTTGATCATCTGTAGCATAGACACAAGTCGTGCAGCACAATGACAAAATCATCCTTAGCGCATAAATCCTATGTCAGCACCCTCCTCAATCGATGCAACTAGCTGACGATTCGACTCACCAAGTATCTCCGTACACAGCCTCCAAGTACCAGGTACAAGAGCAGTCGTCATCTCACGGCAAGGGTCTTGTTGGACCAGGATCGTTTTTGCCCGCCTGCCCTCCAGGCTACGGACCCTGCGCGTAGGTACGGAGTAGCTCCATTTACAGAGTAACATGAGACAGGAGCCTTACCTTTGTGGTATCCACCCAAGGCTGAGCGAGAACAGCAAAGAGAAGAGCATCGCATCAGTTTTGCAAGTTTTCATATCATCCTTTTGGCGCTATTGGTCCTATGCAGGGTCGCTGACGTTGTTTCGCGACCCCCAGCGAAGAAGGTACATCACGGAGGCAAGGCTAGAAAGGAACAGCATACAAGGATAAGTTGCCACGGATGAGAGTCCTCCGTATCGGCAAGTTGCATCCTTGAACGAGTCTCACCCCAATTGACAAAGCGAGGCGTTGGATTCCAGCCTTCTGGCAAATGGCAATATCTTCTCGTAGGTATGTGCATATTAGATGCCGACCTGTGTCTTGCATGGCTCCGTGCAAGGTGCAAGGCCGTTATCCAACGTTCAAAGCGTGTTCGCTAATTTTGGCGACCAGTGCCGATCGGATCGAATCTAACTATAACGGTAAACCGAGATAGAGGTCTCAGACAACCGCAAGTCCATATCCGTCCTTCGCAACGCATGCGAGACCATCCCTACGGCTCGCTTGCTCCCTCAAAGCTGATAAGAGTTTCAAAGCCGTTTGCGAGTCGCGGGCTGCACCATCTGCAAGACTCTTACGGCTATATCAATGCCGTTATACCAAGGACATGCTTGCATGCGCGGTCCTACCTGTTGCACGACACACAAGCCCCCCGGACCACGCTCAGATTTGAATCTTAGGTGTATTCAGTCCCTCGCCCATGCTGCATCCCGCTGCAGGCATCACTAACTTGTGACGGTCCGATAGGAGTCGTCACGTACGGTGTGCATCAACAGGGAACTATATTGCCGCGTATTATAGGCTCAATGGCGACGCATGTCAGGCCGTAGCTCCTTTGTTTCGCTGTCACATTCGATGACCAACTTGTACGACACACAAAGGTACGTTAGCCTTCATGCAAGTCACAGTTCAACTCTGACATATCATGACCGGACCTTGGTATTATCGAGAACCATGCCAACCATGTCGAACGCGACCTTATCTTCCCGCTAATTGCCGCCGTGATGCAAATTGAGCTAATCTCCCGCGTAATGTGCTCTTCCTACACGCGTGTGCGGCGCAACCCGCGCGATCTGTCATGGATTATGGATTTCATATGGGTGAAGCGCATCACCGCACCTTCCTCTTTCGGCCAATTTTGGGCGCGAATGCAGCCCTGCGAATTACTTCACCCATCCTGAACTTCTCACTTGAGGGCCCCGCTTTCTAAATTGTGTTTCGGCCTTTCCGACTGGTACTCTGCTAACTCCACGCCGATCCGCTATCGCCCATGCACGGCATCCGGATGACAGGCATGAAGATCGTGGCACGTGCCGTCAAACTCCATCGCCCACTCTGAGCACACCCTTCAACAGCGAACAGGCTGCGCCCATAAGCTCAAAGACTTTACCGAGAACCACGAGGCAAGAGCGTGCCTGGTTTGATGAAGTTCGGTACGCAATAGACCATCCGGCATCCGCACTGGTGTTCTTGAATACGAGAGGCAACTTTCGTAGGCTCTTCAGCTCCCTCATCGGCCCGAATCATTCTTGCATCAAGGTCTCACTCACCAATCGTCATTGAAACGTCGCCAACAGGTCTACCGGAGTATCCTCCGTAGCTGCGAGTGATCTCCCGCATCTCAATAGTCACGAGGCAGGTGTCCACACCTTGTCTTCCTCCAGCTGCATGGCGACAATTGCAGGCATGGAAACTACCTCTGCAGGTGTTTTCGCCACTTTGGGTCATCACACCCAGTCCTCTGCATCCTGCAGCAAGTTCAGCACTCGGCTAGGGCGGCGATGCGCCCCCATAGTAATCAATGTTGACTTTAGTCGACTGGTCAAGCAGGGCGTACCCACTAGGATGGCTCTCATTTGGTCTCTCTTTCGAAAGCCCGAACGATTTTTTTTCTCTCGGGTCTAGCTATTCCGATGGAAGACTTGGGACCAGGGTCGAATGCAAGAAGTAAGATACAAGCATGCTGCCAGTAAAAAATATTGCAGGAGGATTGAGCATTGTCCAATGAATACAGGCTGACGGTAACACGGCGGATCTCATTGCTTCCCCTACATATCCCTCATAGCAGGCGTTTTCCGACGTCGCATCGGCTGACCTGATAGTCAGACTCTGACGAGATGTGCTGTGGACCTTTACCGATTAGTAGTGGTCTCATTGACCCCGCGAATGGGATGTCAACCCGCATATAGACCCACGTAATTTCGCCCTAGCCTTACAGCATTTTGTGGATGCATGTGCATAGTTCAGTGCGACTGCGCATCCCATCGTGGGTGACCTTGCAGGTCGAATGCGAATGTGGCCATCTCCAGCTGGCTCGGCTACGGATCTCTGATATAGCAGCCAGATGCCATGTACCGGCGGCCGCAGAAGAGGCCGCAGAATCTTCATCTAGCGCTGCATTGTGGCCGTTTGCCACGGTAACAGATTGGCTGCATATAGTGATTTAGCCTTGCCATCTGCGTCCGACGGCGCCACGTCGCTGGATAGACCATTTGTCCCTCCTGCAGGTGGAAGACTAATCCGCTGCATGGAACATGACCGACAACGAGCTCATTCTCTTTCAGGCGCCATCGACGCCCGAACGAAGGAATCACCTCGCCGTTCAACTCGAAATCGTTGTTGGCGAATCATCAATCTCGGAAAATTTGAATAGCAAGCGGTTCACGAGGCGTCTTCCCATGCCCAGGTTCCGACGAATGGATGCCTGGTGGAGATATCTCCGAATGGCCATACTAGAGCATTAAAGAAGAAAAGGCCCGAGTAGGTCTCTGCTCGAGATCTGCGCCACCAACTATCATCACCAGCCGTTCACGCATCACTAGTGTGCAATTATGTAGGTTTCTATTCACCCGTCTCTTGCCAGCCATACCAAGGGCCCCACATATATCGAATTGTCAAACTCGAAGACGTCGAACCTTATCGCTCATGCCAATACGCCTACGCATGAGCCAGTGAAAGCCAATCACTCTCGTACCCCTCTATTTGACTATAGAGTCTGGAATATGCATAAGATGCGCCAATGCAATGACCTGACTCGAGACTTCTCAGTGACTGCCCAACATCTCCTAGCCCCCGACGTACTCTTACGTTATTCTTACTCTTTTGTTACAAACAATCAGGTACCAGTGCTTCCATCAAACACGCGAGGTAAGAACCCATCAACGCCTTTCGCACATGCACAATGCACCGTGCGTACCGCAATCACGGACTCAACACCCGATCCACACACACACACACATTCGCTCCGTATACAGACGCCCCAATCTAACGCGGTGATCACCATCAACGAAAACATTCGCTCATGGCACGCAGAATTGTAACAGCGCCTCATAGGCGCGGCTTGCGCTTTTCTCGTAGTTCCTTCCCAAGCCGACATAGCGCGGCAGCCCGTTGTTCGTCCACGGTTCACTACCTTGGCCCTCCACTCCGTCCCGCTGTCATAGGCCACATCACGTACATTAGCGTTTGCACCATCGCATACGTAGCCATGTCGTCGGCTCGTACGTGAGTGTTGAGGGCTGACGAGGCTCGAGCTAGAACGTTGAGGTGGGGCTTCGGCTCCGTTCGGCACAATGGTTCCGGCCAGTAACCGTTTGCTTGGGATGTCGTCGACTCAGTGTGACGGAGATTCGGGGGTTTGGCGGCCGCATAGTGCAGCGGGCTTGGGAGAGTATGGATTGGGAGGTTGGAGGTAGAGGGCGGAGATGAGCGCAAGTTGGTTTGTGTGTGAACCGCGGGGTATACGGCAGCCAGGCGTGGGCGTGCTGCTGCGGGGATGCGGGGAGGCGAGAGTGCATGTATGTATGTTTAGACGAGCTCGCCTCAGGCGTTTGTTGGGAGAGATGCGCTAGTCTAGCTGGTCTGGTACGGATGAGTGAGTGGTGTGATGGGGTGAGTTTACTGTCCCATGCGTTGCTTTTCCCCCTCTTGCTGCACTCATCAATTGTCAGTCGGTCGGAGCTCTCTGATGCTACAGGAAACCGGCAGCTTGGACTCTGGTACTCCTATTCCAGTCATCGAGTTCGGTCTGAATCTACAAAGTCGACGTCTCGCCCCTTGCGCTTATGGGAGCAAGGTCTACTTCGTTTTCATGGTGACTCTGCGGATTACGGACCGGAATATCATGTCCCTTTAACTTCATTTCCAATGGTCTTTTTGTGTCGGAGACCATGGCAGAAGCTCTGGAGGTGAACGATGAGATGCAATGCACACAATGTCCAGCGAGCTAATTGTCTGGTTTATGTCGTAAACAAGAGTCCAAGTACTTGTTGAGTTCGCCTTCTCTTTGCGTGCACCCACGGAGTAGCCGAGGGCTATCAACGTCCTCGACATAGTTAAGCTACGTTTGATTGTTTCTTCATACCGAGCCTGCCACTTCCTGAAGCTTCGTGCAATTACCATTTCAATATAAGCAAACAATGCATTCCACAGCTCCCTTATCCTCAGGTTTAAAATCGCCGAAACCATCTCTTCCCCATTGCACCCTTCACCCAAGGCTTCCAGCCACGATACGTGATGGCGGATCACCTTCCCTCCAAGGCCGACTTCCTACGCACTGGGCTAGTCACCTGCCACAACTCTTCTGCAGCTCCTCCGGACACAAAGTGTTCGATATGCTCCTGTGACTGTGACTGCAACGGCATGACGGAAGAGGAGGAAGTAGTAAAGATCACTCACGGTACAGGGTCCTGCTATTTCCACCGACTCTGTGCCGTGGCTTGGTTTGAGTCCAGCCAGCGTGGGCGTTACGAATGCCCCAACGATCGTACGCCTTTGTTCAAGCCCGAGCCGCTGACAGCCGAACAGGCCGCTCAGGTCGACGAATACGACTACGACGGCGACGACGACGACGACGACGACGACGATGACTCATTCATGGAAGATGACTTACCCGTAGACTACACACTGCTCCAGCAGACTCTTGAAGAAGCATGCACACGTCTCGCCTCACTACGAGCTTCGCAGCGGCTTGCGCAAACGCCTGAACAAATCATTCGCACCTGGGCGGCCGAGTTGGCTAAGGCGCCATCCATGAGCTACTTCGTCGACGTATTCTTTCGCACTCTCGACTGGCCTACGACCGGGCCGCGCGAGGCTGGCTTGCTGAATCAGAGCCACATCATCGGCTCCACGATCGAGCACGAAATGGACGAAGCGTATGAGCGGTACCTGAGCCACCTCCTAGAGCAGTCTCGCGAAGTCCCGAAGCAGCTCAAGGCCCGGATTGACTGGATTCGCCAGTACCCGGGGCAAAGCAAGCCCTGGCTCATCATCGAGTACTTCGAGGAGCAAGTCCAGCAGGCTCGGGATGATATGCTGATAATTGGGGAGCGCACGCTTCATTGCCTGCTTGAAAACGCCTGGACATTGATGGAGCACCTTAATTGGTTTGCAGACGAGGTTTGCAACCCCCGGGTAATTCAGCAAACTTACCCAGCACAGACTGAGCGTCCAGGCTTGTCGATAGAGCAGGTCCGGCAGCTGATTAGTAACGAGACGAAGCGGCTGCAGGATAGGGAGCGCGCACTTGGGAGGGATCCCTCGGTGGTGGGTCGTGATCATGTGGACGTTGGAGGTGGTGACGATCAGGTCCGGCCCATCTCTTGGTTCGTGAGGCAGATGCGGAGGGCTGCGTAGAAGACGGTGTTGGGCATGCGGAATGCATAGTCGTTATCTGTGTGAATATGTGAGTTCGTCGAGGAGCTACGCTCTTCACAAAGAATATATCACTGAGATAACTATTATCGTCCTTTTTGATCGCGTGCTAATGTTCATTTAACGTTATATGTAAGTTGCAACAATGTGAACACATGAGAACATACCTAAACAGTGAGCTGGCGCCTGCAATTTCCGGTTCATATTCACTCCGCGTAGGTTCGAGCCCAATTACAACGTTTCAATAGCGTCTCCCAGCTTATATTTCACACATAGAGCCCAAGATAGTTCTGTCATTGTTTTCATCTTTGGTTAAGGAAATCGATGTGTCGTGAAAATGTCGGGACATAGAAACATACCTTATAATACCATTGTAGGTGCACAACACACCCTAACCGACGCCGGAGGCCATAATAAATCACTCCTTTCCCATTCGTGGCAACACCATATCCTTTCCCCAACTACTCTCAAAATGGCTACCTCCACAGTCGCCTCGAAGCTCACCCGCGAAACGGCAACCAAGCCATGCGTCAACCCTCCCCAGAGCGCTGACCAAGTCTGCAGCATCTGCCGAGAGCCATACACAACCACCCTCGACTCGTCCCCGCCGGACGCATCCAGCACCTCTTCCCAACCTCCTCCCCTTCCTAACCAGGAGTCTTCGGCTGAGCCGCTTACAGAGGCCCAACAGCCTATCGTGCAGACTGTCGTCTGCTCACACATATTCCACACCTCTTGCCTCAACGCCTGGTTGACCAGTACAACTCCGAACCAGAATACGTGTCCCATGTGCCGTGTCGTTTTATACAAGCCAGAGCCTGTGGAGCAGCGCAGGCTTCTTCATCCGCCCGAGGCTCCGCTCCTGGCGGCGACCATGGATGAGCCGGAGCCGGAAGCCCTGTTCCCCTGCAGGCGGTTGCATAATTCGAGGCTAAACATTCCTACTTTGCCGGATCGGGAGAATGATGGGCTCTTGGAGCGTCGGTATTAGAGGAAGGTGGCGTGCGGTCTGGGAGGTATTTAGTCAACTATCTACTATTTCTTATATTAGCTTTTAATTAGGAGGTCTACTAATCCGATCATTTTCTAGAGTACTATAAAATAAAGTTATAAGTAAGTATAAAAGCTGATACTACTACTCCAAATAAGTAAGATGTATTAATGAAAATATCTAAGATATTTCGCCTAATCCTTAGTATCGCAGACGCAGACGTAGATACAGACATAGATACAGATACAGATAGTCCTCTAAGAAATCGCGAATATAAAGCTAGCCTAGATTAATACAACTTTGCTACAGAGTATTGCGAAGCAGAGAGTTATACTATTAAAGTAGAAGACGACGCAAATATCTAATCTTTAGATACTATCTCCTAATCTACTATGTACAGGATCCTTATACTCGCACATTTATCAAGACGTAGTGGGCGCGGTTACTAGAGCTTGCAGGGAAACTGGGCGAGAGCGCGGGCGCGGGCGAGGGCGAGAGCTTAACGGCGGCGGAGGCGATGAGCTAGATTATCAATTAGTCTCTCCCAACCAGACATCCTCTCGCTCCGGCGCTGCTCTAGCTTAATTTCTAGCAGACCCTTTTGCGTTGCGTAGTATGCCTCCATCTCTGCCTGATACTCTTCCTCCTCGCGCTGCTCCTCCTCTGACACTATGTCGTAAAGCGCCTATAGAAGCGCAGGTTAGCAGTGCAACATAAGGCAAGCGCCGAGTCAAACGTACCCCATCCTCCTCAATGTCTGCCCACACATCAAGAAGACCGATCCAATGTTGCTTGAGTAATAACCTCTTCGCCCTCTCAGGCAAGTTCTCCGCATATCGTATGACCAAGGGCTCCGGCAGAAAGAACTTGTTCCCAATGAGGTAGATGAAGGCATCGAACGGAGACAGACTGTGCAAGTCAGCAGGCGAAAAGAGTACAACGGTCATCACCGGAGGGGGCCGCAGCTTACTATACCACGTTAGCAGGTGAGAATAAGTCTGTGTCGTATTGCTTACCAAGGGCGACGGCGCTTTGGATTCCTTATACCAATCGTGTACGCCGATTGGAGGCATATTGTTGTGCCAAAACCATGTATACCGCTCGAGAGCAGCTGAGATACTGCAAGGACAGTAATCGCGCAATTCGTCGTCGGTCTGTGGAGGTACCTGGCGAGTCTGCGCCAGAGCGTCGAGCAGTGTACAAGAGCAGTTCTGGCTGTAGAGAGAGATGCTGGTCGGTTGAATTAGATCACTCTAAAGCTCGTTAGCTACAGAAGTGGCAGAATGCGCAAGTACTCCACCTTCCACATGGTGCTGTCCTGTATCTCCACCATATCCCAGGTCCCAAAACGGAAGGTGATCGCCTTTGGGTTCCCAGGTTCCCTCACCAGCCGTGGCCAGACAAGCTTCACGGACTCCCTGTCGGTGCATGAGCGGGTGAGCGATGGGGTGGTCGAGAAGTACCTACTCTGCGTGCATCAGCTTGTAGCGAGAGTCTTCAAGCAACAGCTGAATATCGCGAAACTGCTCGTCGTTCAAGAAAGGGTACTGCGAGCAACGTCAGAAGTCTTAACGTGGCACACTGATGTCTTGCGTTGGCGCCGTTCAACTTACCCTACTCCTCTTGTCATCGTGAAAGCACTTCATGGCCTTGCGGTAGTACTGCTGCGCGACGTGAAATGGCGGTAGGAGGTCTTGGTACAGTCTGCCCCACCTATCAGCGTGCGCAGTGTCCGGGAGTGAGCTCACACTTACGGGGCCGGCATACCAAGCGCTCGAGCGTAATCGGGGTAGAACCTGAAGTCGGGGGGGCAGGCAGCGGGATAGGCGTCTATGGACGGATTAGCAACCGTGATTGAGCGTCCTAGTCCAGCTCTACGTACCGGCCATTGGGTGAGGTATTGCTTTGGCCGATTCCTGGAGCAAAGGCACGAGCAAAGGCACGAGCAGAGCAATGGCAAGGACGATAGCTGTGCGGGCAGCCACACGGGCGCCGAGGGCAAGGGAACCTGAAAGTGAACGCAATCTCGCCATGCCAATGATTGACTGCAGCGCACGGCGTGTCCATGTTGCGAACCAAGAGGCGGTGGCGAGCAGAGCAAACAGAAGCGCTTGCATCACCCGCCAAAGGACCAAGGCGGTGGCGAGCAGAGAAAGGACTAAGGCAGCGGCGAGGATAGTAGCCAGAAGTAACGGCATCGCTAATTTGATATAGACGGACAGCATGGTGCGCATGGAAAGAAGTGACTGAGGCGAGCTCTAAAAGAGTGGGGAGAAGGCTTTATATGTTGTAGGACGATGGACATGATAAAGGGAGATATAAGCGAGGTCGGAGGCTGATGGGGACAAAGCCCAATAACATCACCCTAGCTTGGGCGCCTCGTGACCCTCGTTACGATAAGTAAGGAGCTATTCATTTTGCGCGAGACTGCTTAAAGAAAAGGGTGCTGAAGCCTTGACCTCAGGAGCTGGCTCGGTCAAGGTTCAGCTAACAGCAGAGCTGCGACGAGCTTGTGGCTTTCCCTCCCTTTCATCTCGTCCATGTTTGTCCAGGTACACAGAAGGCAACTGAGACCTATGACTTCGCTTGACAATTTGCGAATAGGGGCACTGAAACCCCAAGCCGAGCTAAAGCTAGCGCTACGCGTGTGCTATCTTTTTGACCCCGTCATCCCCTGTCTCCGCTTCCTCGTAAAATCGCTCTCTTCTCGTCCCGTAGCCTTCTACCACCTGCAACGACTACTACCACTCAGCATTTTGAAGCTGCTTCAGCTCCATACAGATACCGCTCTACAGGAACAGCAGACATGGAGGACCATAGGAACAGGTACGTACACTGCTACAGTTCTTCGTCATCGTGTTCATTAGTTGCGAACCAGAACGAAATCAAATTCGGAGGCAACAGGATGACGAACACCGTCCGACTGGGCAAGTCCCCACGGACCCAAGGTCTAATCGCGCTCGCGGCGGCACTCATTTCTCTGTATGTTCTACGCATGGTGTTCCCTGTTGAAACCACCCCACCATCCGATATACTGGTCATCCATGTCCTCGATGGCATCGCATTCCTCGAAAACACGGCCTCTTACGTTACGGGTTACCTCACAACCCTATCGTACTTTATCGCCGAGGACAGAGACTTACCAAAGCCACCGATTTTCGAACGTCACGACGAACTGATCGGCTTAATTGAGAAGACAATCAACGGCACTGAGGGC
Source organism: Pseudomonodictys pantanalensis (assembly GCA_019022785.1). Classification (NCBI taxonomy): domain Eukaryota; kingdom Fungi; phylum Ascomycota; class Dothideomycetes; order Pleosporales; family Parabambusicolaceae; genus Pseudomonodictys; species Pseudomonodictys pantanalensis. Next base: position 93,154 of record JAFHBV010000034.1, on the reverse strand, counting down.
ATCTATGGAGAGGTAGCTGTCGTCGGCCGCGGTTGGACAGCGCACCAGAACCGGATGAGCAGCGAGGAGCAGTACAGCCTCAAGGAGATTACAGCAAACCGCGCATGGCTGTCCTTTCTCCCGGTCGTCGTCCAGGATTTCATCAAGCCAAGCGCGCCAATTCGTGAGGCTGAGCTTGTCTGCGCGCTCACTTACCAAGCACGCGATCAACTCTTGAGCATCCAGTCATCACTAGACAGCGTACAGCCTGCCGTCTTTCAGTCCCAAGCGTCTATGGGTACCCTGATGGATGCTTTCAAAGACACGTTCACGGGGAAACCGAAAGGCTGGTTTGGCTCAGAGAAAACTTCCCTGTTCTCGCGCTTAGAGCAAGTCGACAAGCGATGGGTGCAACGCGAGCAAACTACCATCAAGAAACTTTATCTAGATATTGGGAAAGGCTCGGAGCGTCTTACTGGGTACCGACAGGGCATAGGACGAGAGATCTTGCGTTTAGGCGACGTCAGCCATGCTTGGGATTGCGGACACGGTTTCGCAAAGGGCAGCGGCGATGGTTTTGTAAAGAGGCCCGCAACGTTGACCATTGTCGGCATCGTGGATGGCTCGCTGTCCTGGCATAATGACGTGGTCAAGGCAAGGCTTTGAGCGGTGGGCCTATCTCGTGTGCATTGGCGGCCTCTCTTCGACGAGTGAGTTATGGACGACTGGTTGGCCTGGGGGTTTGTCGCGGTTTACGGCGATGAGGGAGATGCTGCTGGATATCTTTAGAAGGTTTTATAATGTTAATCAGCCCCTTAGAGTATGTCCGCCGCGTTAGGAGGCTCGAGAACGTGATGAACCAGTCCGTTTAAGTCGTGCCCGCCGCTGTTTGCGATACACATGACCAAGCAGATGTCTGATCTTGGAGGCTTGAGAGACACAGTCCTGGGTCGTGGACTTGCTTTCTTTCCTCGTTATCAATAGGCACCCCTGATCTTCCCCAACAGTGCTAGCAATAGCGTGCTCTTCGCCTTCTCCTTGCTAGCGTAAACTATCGCCAGGATCCTCTACAAGACATCTCTGGACGTGTGACCCCTACAATACGTGTCGCCCTCGAACCGTGAAGTCTTCAACGAAGGGAAACGGCGTCGGTTCGCAGAGCATCGTGAAGATGGATGCCGAACGCGGCCGCAAGCAAAGTCGCTGGTGCGGCTTCAAGACTCCGAACCTCAGATCCGGCGTTCGTCACGAAGCCCACCGCTCATGCAGAACCGCCCTCCCGGCTTGGACCGACATTCAAGCTCCGCCGGCTCGCCACCTGTCGGCGGAAGGGCGCCAAGGCCGCCCCCAGCAGCCTGGCAGCCTGCTACCGCGAGCACCGTAACAGCATACGTGGCAGGGGACTCACCGCACTTCCATCACATAGCTGTCATATCGCCAGATGTCAACACCGCCAACGGCACCGTGGAAAGGCAATTTAGCCCGGCAAGGTACCCTCTCTACGGCGGAGAGCAGTACGTGGAAAGCCTGCAGGAGGATAACGCGAGTCTGCATCGTAAACTTGAGAAGAGCTTCCAGGACTATTGCGACATGAGCAAGGCCATGGACACAAAGGTCGCACGCCTCGAAGATGAGCTTGTCGTCTACCGGCGGCGCGAAGAATCCGCAAGGCTCCACTTTGACGTCGTTGAACAGCACTCGGTCACGCAGGAATCCGAAGCAGAAGAAGAGAGGTTTCAGGAGCCCGAAGCCCGCGCCACCGAGGCACAACAAGAACGCGAACGATGGCGCTCGAGCGCACACAAGCTGGAGCGTCAGCTGAAAAAATCGAAAGAGAACGCCAACGAGCCAAGCAGGAATCCAGAACGGCGGGTTAGAAGGCGGAGGAGCTGGAAGCCCGCGACGTTAGGGCACGACAACAGTGCGAACAATGGCGCTTAAATGCGCACTGGCTGGAGAGCAAGTTGAACACTTCGCAGGAAGAGATCCATGAACTCAAGAAGAGCCTCGAGGCGGCTAGGCAGGAACTGTACTCTATTGGTGGTTTTCGTGGGATCGGTGTTTTTCGATCCAGTGGGTGTGCTTGAAGGTGAGAGATTGCTGCTCCCATCCGCACATTCGGTGTCTCAAAAGCCGGTACAGGACGACCGACGGTAATGTAGAATGTCCGTGTCTAAGGAGAGACCCGAAGAGATCGAACGGTGGGATATACGAAGCTGGATCGTTCCGCAATCCCCTTGGGCGGATGTGAATGGATGAGCGCAAACGTAAGTCTTGGAAAGCCAAGAGCTACTAGAGGTGCGGCGACGTCCCGACAACATTAGACGTATCGATAGCTATTTTTTCTACAGGCTGGCCCCCCTGAAGCTCACGAACCTTGTCGGTTGGTAAGTTCATACGGTACAGGGGCTCTGCCTCAAGGTGAGAAGGAGGTGCTGCGCACTGTGGATCATGGCCGCTGGGCTCTGGCAAGGCCGAGGAGATGTTGGCGGTGCAAGAAAGGGCTGATGGTGAGTGTGTGGGCGATATTTAAGCGTCGCTATGCCTGATAAGGCTAGCGCAGCAATTACGAAACCCCGCCTCAAGGTGCATGCACGGTGCTGCTGGAGGCATTTTATGAATGCATATAGCCGTAAACATGCGGATGCTCTTTATCTTTATACGCTATTTGTGTGTATCTTTCACTCTTTGCTAGGTTCCTCATCGTGTTTCACACGAGCCTATGGCATTCCTGGCGAGTCAGCGCAGCAGTCATTTCCAGTCTGCACCCTGTGACGCCGGCGAAGGAATTGGTTGTGATCCTCCTAGTCTATGGAGTCAGAGCTGTTATTAAGGCATGGCAATCAGTGTGTCATTGATATGATTCAATCCAAGCATGGCTTCTCGACAACTTAATTAGTAAGACCAGAGTAGCAACGAAAAGATTGATGATCCTACGAGATTGACGTCAAGTCACAGATCTTCTACATCGACTAGAGTGTATCTCTCCATGGAAATCCAAGCAGTACGTCTTGTGGACCAGACTTCCACAACGTCCTCATGTGTTCCAGTCTTAGGATAATCATTATTGTGTTTACTCTCGGCTGGTCTACTCATTCCCAGGCTGCGCACCAGGCTTATCGTCCCCCCTGGTATCGACTTTCGTAACGGTACTGGTCCTTCGATGATCCGGTAGGCACAGTTAGCCCTAGGTGAGTGAAGCACAGAATTGGAGTGCATCACCTTGATGAGCTCCTCGGTGAGCTCTATAAGACGTGACATTTTCTCCTGTATTTGCTCCTGCATCCGTGCATGTTGCTCTTGCATCCTTGAATTTTGTTCCTGTAACCGTACGCTTTGATCCGCCGAGTGGGCACTTGGGACCCTCATGCGTGCAGTGTACTCGTTCATCCTGGCTGTATGCTCAAGCAGTACTTTGCAGTTTTTGTCAAAAGGCGTCTCTCGTGCCGGCGAATGGCTCCGGAAATAAATATGGTTATTCCTCGAAACCCGTTGTGGCAACGTTCGAGTGCCCGATCCGGTCTGCTTGGTTGCCAGGATTGAGGCGATTGGGCGCAACCAAGTTGCGTGGCTGTAATCGAAGTAAAGGATGGTGTTGATGAGGGCATTTTCAATTCGAGAACCTTTAGGAAGTACCTTAGGTAGGCCGTATTGATTAATGCATTGGTTTTCGAGTTACAGAAGGATTCGTGGCCTAATTTTTCGCGTGGGTTGAAGGAATCGTGCTCGGGTTCTCTAAAGCTAGTAGCAACCAACCCTCGGTTTCTGATGACCTGAGGCTTCGAAGTACTGGATATGACTCGCTCGCTTTTCTAAAATTTCCAATGCTTAAACACTTGCGAGCTTTCCCGCAAATGAGTTGTCACGAATGCCGGCAATCTTTAAAAACTTCCGCCCGACGGATTTTATGACAAAATTTTCATCGTCTCGTTGCTGTTTGCTCGCCTCAAGATGCAATCTCCGAAAGTCGCAACACCAAAACATTTGCGAGCAGGCACAAACGCAGCTCCGGCAGGCCGAACATAACGCCGATTTTGGTTTGCCACGGCAGCCTGACCACAAGGCTATAGTTGCTCTCTACGATCGAGATGGACTTGGCCGCCCGCTCCAACGATCGATCACCACCATTCGGCCTCGGCGTAGTTCGCGACGGTCTTGAAGGAGGTTGCCTCAGGTAAGAGAGGCCTCACACACCTTCAGAGCCCCCGAGCAATAAGGCTGGGTTCCGCTGCTGTAGCCCTGTGAAGTAACAACTGGCCCTCGCTTTTGGTGAATCAATGTTGCGACTTACACATTACGACATTGTACACCAACCTCACCATAGCTGCCTAAGTGAGACAGCACTAAGCGAGCGAGGGTGATAGATCCTTGCGGGAGGCCAGCTGTTTGAGACCTTGTCAACAAATTTTCCCTTTCTCCCCATGTCTACAACCCCAGGTCAACATGGCTGACTCTTCGACCGACGACTCCAACATGGACATCCTCATGAACCCCAACGATACTGGAGCCCCCCACCTCCCTCCACAAGCGGCATTCCTGGCCTTTGATCTAGTCATCATTACTTCAGCCTCCGACCTCCCACCGCTCGACACAGTTTGCGGCATATGCCTCTCTCCTCTCATCACCATCACATCCGGCTCCTCCCTCCTCCTAGATTCCCCAGAATCCGGAGGCCCAATAGTCACCCTACCATGCACGCACGTCTACCACCGCAGCTGCGTCCTGACCTGGTTCACGAGCAACCAACCCGAGCGCGACACCTGCCCGACCTGCCGCCACCGCCTCTTCATCCCCGAACCCCTCACCACGTCCCAAATCGCCGACCTCTACGCCTACGAGCAAACCCGCTACGGCCGCCCACCAGGTCCGCACCGGGCCCCCGGGCCCGATGAAGTCGTCGTAGACTGGGCAACCTGGACACTCGACACCCAAGCCCCGGTGCTCATCGCCCAGGAATACATGACAGCCGCCAAAAAGCACCGCAAACCAAACTGGCTCTCCGTCGTCCACTCGCTGCGCGACTACCTCGTCTCGCAGTCCGCCGCGCCCCTGCGCAGCATCTTCCAGGGCCCGGAGGATGCGTTCCTGCTCTACATATGCATCGGCCGGCTCGCCCTATGGCTCTTGGGCGAAAACAAGGCCATGCTGAAGACGAAGCCCGTATTTGAATTGATGCGCTGGATGAATCGGTTGCAGGCGGTCATGGGGTACAATCAGGGCGGGTTGCTGTATAGGATGCAGAGTGATGGGCTGTTTGAGGAGGAGATGGTGAGTGTTGTTACCGTGCCGAAGGCGTACTCGGCGGCTGTTGAGGATGCGGTGGGGAAGGTCCTGGGGTTGAATGGGATGGTGTTGAATCAACCGGGTGTGACCGGGTGGGTGAAGAGGTTGCTGAGGTCTTCGAAGCAATACTTCAGCGTGCGGCGTATGCGCCAGTTGGTGTAGTGAGGGCGGGACTACTTGACTCTTCAGAGCATGTGGATGGATCCGAATAATCCGCGGAATCCTACCAGTTCATTTGGGTTGGGAAATGGTGTGTTAATGACCGTGATGGAGAGATAGAAGGGGGTCGGCTGTGTATTTGCTTTAATGATGTCATCGGCCCATTCGATGAAGTGAACTTTGGAATCGAACTCATTTCCTCTGCGCTTTTAGCGCCAATCATGCCGCGGTTGTGATGGTCTTTTGCTACTCCATGTCTATCAGTCGGGAAGTGTTTGCAGGGCGACACTGTTGAAGAGCAACAAAACAAGACACAGTATTTCAGGATTACTATCCATTCCATCTGGTCCTTATATCAATTATTGAAGCGTTGAACGATCTTCCGAGATCATCCGTGAGAACCCGTACCCATGTGAAACGTGATGATGGGCCCCAAAAGTCCATCTGCTCTATGCTTATCTTCCAGTCTACCCAGAAAGACATGTAAACCTTTGAGACTTCACCTCACAGCGCCTTAGCCCTCGCCAGGCCTGAGATCCTCCTTATCCTTGCAGGTACGGAAGTAGACCTCCTTGTTATAGCCCGGGCACGTGCCGACAGGGCCGCCGGCTTTGCAGGTCTCCTCTGGGGTGTCGATCCAGAATGCGCCGTCCTCCTTATGGCAGATTGCGCCAGGCATGCACACCATGTTCTTTGTGCAATGGAAACTCGGTTGCCCATCAATCTGGAGACCTTCCTTCCACGACGGGCACGTCGATGCATCGCCCCCTTCGCAGCTCAGACGGTCGACGCAGTCGACAAAGGACATATCGTAGTAGAGTATGCCATTGTCGATGGTGTACTCGAATTGCAGGATGTTGCCCTTGCGGCCACCCACCATGTCACGGCCCAGGGTGACCTTGAAGGTGACGCCGCAATTGTTCCGACAATGCTGGCCCTTGTGGACTCCGTTCGGTATGTCGTACCCAAGCTTGTACTGCTGGCGGAATGCGGAGCGGGGCTTGATCTCGAAGGGACCGACTTCCCAGCCCTCACCGGCTTCGTGGTACCAGATGGAGTAGTAACACTGGTTCACGAGGACAAAGTTGCCGGTGTCTTGCGCGGAGACGTTCGGAGTGGGGTGGAACTGACCACCGTGCTTCGCGGCGTATTCGACAGCACGGTTGAAGTATGTGGAGGAGGGCTCGGCCGCGTCAGCCTCAAGAACGATGTTTGATGGCACCGAGGTGGACTGGCTCGCGTGCTCGGCGACGAACTTGGCGGCATGGTTGAAGTACGACGTCGTAAGAGACGTCGTGGCCGGTGTGGCACTGAGAATGAGAAGGAGGCTAAAAGCCATAAACATATACGAAGTGGAGGGGCTCATGGTGAAGAGTTCGTAGAGGGTGGGGTTCGTGTCGAAGGAGATCTCGGTAAGCCAAGATGGCGATGAACCAGCCCTGGTGTTGCGAGAGTGGGCAGGCGAGTTCCAAAGTAGTGGTTGATCGATTGGAGATGGTGGTATGGATAAGTGGAGAAATTCTAGGGGCGGGGAATGTGGGCTTTATTTATTATGAGGGTGGAGGAGGGGACTTTGTGGGAAGGAGGTACTGAAAGGGGACACTCAGTCTCCCGTACCCGCATGATCCGCTGGTCTCAATCGGGCGTCCACACACTCCATAGTCCCCTTTGGGACATATGCTGGGCGAGTGGGGACGCCAAGCGTGATTGCGTGCTGCAGATATCTCTTGTCTTTTCACCGCTGGAACGGGTGTACTACTAAGTCCGATAGGCCTTTTGGCAGGTGAGCATTTTAGGTGAGCGGAAATTGCTGGATAGAAGACTGATGAGGCAAGCTTATAGATGTGTCTTTTATCTATTTAGAAATGTGTTTGGGGACGTTTGCTTTTGAAATGCTGCGACTGGAGTTTGTAAAAGCGGATGATGTCTGACGTGATGTACGATTTGCCGCAGCCTGCTGCAAGATATTGAAGCATGAGATTTCGGTAGAGAACAATAAAGATCGGGAGTGGGCTTGGCAAATCGACCACTGTAGTCTTGAGACTTAAAAGCCACGAACAAAATCCGAATAACGTACTGGTGTACATCAATCTTAAACAAGAGTTAACGACTGAGCAGTCGCATCGCTTAGTCTAGCCACTCTTCTGTCTGATCGTCGGCCTCGTAGTCTGCCTCTTGACCACTATCGGCTTCTTTGCCACGACAATCGGGCGCTCCACTTTGACAGACTTCACCGCACCTTTGGCCTTTTCGACCGACTGCTCTTGGATCTTCTTGGCGACCGCTTCCCAAACACCCGGCACACCCGTCCTGATCGTGTACGACTGCCCCTCTTTAACATAGAACTTGAACCTTGGCTCTGCAATGAATTCCCTGAACCTCTTGAACCATCCCTTCTCTTGGTGCTCTTTGCGCCAGGCCGCCGTCTTGGGAAATTCGATGTTGGCGAAGCGCAGGCGGCGCGGCGGTAGGGCACGCAACTGATCGAGATAGACGTAGGTGCGCTTTTGGAAGGGGAAAATCCGCAGAGTTTCGAAGGTTAGGCGGGTGGAGGCCGGGAGACGGGCGGTCCAGGCGAGGAGGGATTGGCGGCTGTGCTGTGCGAAAGGGGGAATGCCGTGGATGTGGACGCGACGCACCCAGGGGGCTGTTGTGTAGGAGAGGACGGATGTGGGGATGGCTCCGAGAACAGCTACTGAGGATGTGAGTGGGCATTTGCATGAAAATAATAATTTTGCGATGAAAGTTCTTGACAGCGGAGTTGAAACAATTCGAATGGCATGTATTGTATCAAGGAAAAAGAATGACCAATTGGGAATGGAGGAAAGCAGAAGATGGCCAGGAGAATATTGAACATGGAGTCCAGTACTTGAGCAATCAAATTGAAAAGCCATGCGACTATAGAGATGTGGGTAGTTTGCAAGATGGGCGAGGATGGTTTGAGCAGGAGATTGTGGCCTACCTCCGATAGCTTGAAAAAGTCGTATGTTCTTATCCGGTTGGTTCTCATTGAAATACAGATGAGGAGCGAGCCATCCTATTGTGATGCCAAATTGCAATAAGGCTGTCGCTTTCCAGAAGGCAATCCAGGTCTGGCGTGTTTCACCAGCATCGTAAATCACGAGATCCGATGGATACCCTGCGATCCATCAGCTCATCATCATCATCAACAGTGTATCAAACTCACGCTTCTCTTTTACGCCTTGTGTGCTGGCGAATCGCCTCTGAAAGCGCCTGATCTTGCTGAGAAGGCTAGGAAAGGACGAGGTGGAAAATTTGTGCTGGCAGTTCCGGCAGATGAACTGTGCTATTCGTGGTCGTTGATGGGTCCATTTTGACGAGTGAAGCAGCGTCGAGCTTCGGAAAGCTGCCGTGTACGTGAAGAGGCGGGGATACATGTCAATTGGCGATGGTTGTGAAGGTTGTAGTGCGACGCGTGAAGATGTCGGCCGTCGGCTAGAACTGCCTCCTCTGAGGCTTGGCGGCCATTGCCGCTTCGCGATGCGTGTTCGAGGCACCGCTGCGATAAACGTCTCTCTACACCATGACTGAGCCATCTACTTCGGAAGGAAAATCGTGGGGTTGAACGTGGCACGAACCCTCATCGTCGGAGCCGCAGATGCAGATGCGTATGTGGAGCGCTATCACGTGCACGAACCGGCTCGGCGGAAACCTTAGGTGTCCCGAGCGACCATGCAATCTATTCATCGACTTCACACAACGGCCACTTCCACACAGCATGCCTTCACTTACTCGGTAGCGCCTTTCAAATGACACCAATCGGTTGTTGATTTTCTTTCCACGAGCATAGCCCGACATGGTGCTGCTTTCCGCGGTCCTGTCCTTCGTTCCCTGGCTCTGCCTCTGCACAGCTTACCGCACCCTCAGCGACGACACCCTCAAGAGCTTCCCGAGCCCCGGCGATGAATTCGATATCAAGAACGGCGCCATCTTAGCACCCATACTACGCACACGAGTTTCCGGAACCCCAGGCAGCCAGGCCGTTCGCGACCATTTCCTTGACTTCTTCAAGAAGCAATTGCCGAAATGGACGGTGGAATTGCAAAACTCGACGTCAACGACACCGACCAGCAACGGAAAGGAGATCCCCTTCGTCAATATAATAGCGACTCGAGATCCTCCATCAGCGAAAGTTGGGGATGTGGGAAGACTGGCACTTGTTGCCCACTACGACAGCAAGTTGACCCCGGATGGGTTTATAGGCGCAACTGACAGCGCGGCACCCTGCGCCATGATTCTGCATGCGGCCCGGACCCTCGACGCAGCTTTGACGAAGAAGTGGGAGGCGATGGCTGCGGAAGGCACCGACGGACTTGAGGAAGCAAAGGGCGTACAGATTCTCCTGCTCGACGGCGAGGAAGCCTTCCATTCGTGGACCGACACGGACAGTCTGTATGGAGCAAGGTACGATCGTCTTTACCGTCCAAGCTATACCACAGTCTGACATGACCTGCAGAGCGCTCGCTGAAGAGTGGGAATTTTCCTACCACCCCGCCGCGTCTACGTATCAGACCCCGCTCGATTCAATCGACCTCTTCCTCCTCCTCGATCTCCTAGGCTCCGCTGGGCCAAGTGTGCCATCATACTTCAAGACGACGCATTGGGCATACAAGAACATGGCTGCCATCGAGCACAGGCTTCGGGAACTAGGCGCCTTCAAGTCATCACCAAATCACGCCTCCAAGCGATCAGCGAATGGCAAGAAGCGCGCCGAGCGGCATTTCCTCCCGGAGGCTGACAAAGGCGACGCAGCCTTCATGGGCGGCTACGTACAAGACGACCACGTTCCGTTCATGGCACGCGGTGTCGAGATTCTACACATAATCCCCTCGCCTTTCCCGCATGTTTGGCACGACATATCTGATGATGGAGAGCACTTGGACTTGGATACAGTGGAGGATTGGACCCGGTTGGTCACGGCATTTACCGCCGAGTGGATGGAGCTGGAAGGTTTCCTTGACTTCAAGGCGCAACAAAGGGATGAGAGGAAGACGGAATTGTGAGTATGTTTTCTAACCTTTTATTGGTTGTTTCTTTGACTGGATTATGCTGACAATGGACAGTGAGATACCCTAGTCCTTCGAATGAAATTATGACAGTTCTCGTGCAGATCCGTATGCTATGTGAACTGACCGGACCTTCTTTGTCTATTTCTAGGTAAGAAACCACCATTCTAATGGATGGTATTCAGTGCACAAAGAACATCAACTTGCAACGACGCCAAAGATCCATGTACTTTACCAAATGCGGCACAATAAAGGACTTGCGCAGAGTAGATGAGGGTCCTCCTTCTCGACTCTTCGATTTGGCATCCTTCTACTCACTCTCGTCTCTCGTCGCTGATTCATGCCATCGCCACACAAGGATACCGCGTTTTCATTTTTTTAAAGAACAAATTCTTCGTATCGCATACAACCCCAACAAACCGCAAACGCAAACGTAAACGCAAGCACCGCCAAAATGCCGAAAGGGAAACCCAAAGCCAAACATCCAGACCTCTATGAAGAGGAGGATGAAGCCAAAAAACTCTCGCGCAGCCTGATGCCTCAGGCGGCACCTCACCGGCGCGGCGGGACGCATCGCGTGAAAGACGAGCACCTGACGCACACTCACTGGGACCAGAAAGATTACAAAGAGCTCATGATCGCGACGAGAGATGCCGGTATCTACAAAAAGGACATGCAGAAGCACGTAATGGCTCAATTAATGGCCAAGAAGGAGGCCGAGGAGCTGAAGGCTAGACACAAGGCGGAGAAGGAGGTTGAGCAGAGAAAGAAGGAACTTGAAGAACAGAAGAGGAAAGAGCAGGAAGAGCAGGAGCAACTGGCGAAAGAAAGAGAAGAACGCCGCCGGGACAGAGAGGAGAGAAGGGAGGCCGGCGAGGATGTGAGCGATACGACGTCTGAGGATCTTGAAGAGACTGCTCGAGACACAGTGGGCGTGGGTCAAGCGTTGAGCGATGATAGTTTGGAGGATACGATTGACGGCAGCACGACCGAGACAACAACTGTCGTCTCAGAACCGCGTCAGATCCTTCCAGCGAATACGCTGCGCATCTTCGAATGGCAGTACGAGGACCCTCCGTCCCCCAAACCACCTCTAGGACGCTGGTCGCCGTCCGGACGAGAGCGAGGTTTGGATGAAGCGCCTGGCGAGGCATTGCCTATGAAACTTCCCTACGCCGTCATGAACGTAGTGACGACTGAAACCGAGGAGACACTCGAGCTGCCCGGTCGCAGCTTACCTGAACGCTATGGACCTGATTTCGTCCCGCGTGTGTCAGAGAACGTCAAAGACTACGCACGAAATGGTGTCCTCATCGGCCCCCTCGGTCGCGCAGTCATTGAGAGTGGCGAAGATTGGGCAAGGCGCACATATGTGCAAGAATGGAACGGACGAATGTGGTTCGACCAGCCGGTGAAAACGACCAAAGCCACCTTGGGCGATGTATACGCCAAGTGGAAGAAGAAGAAAGTCGCACGCAGCATGGCACGCAAGACAGAGCGCAGGGCAAATCGCGGCAGAGTCACCAAAGAGGATAGCAAACGGCATGCTGCGCTCAAAGAGCAGGACAAGCGAGACAAGATGATCGACGTCTTCGCCGCATCCGAGTACAAACCTCAGATCGTCTACGTGCCCAGCTACCTCGACGCACCCCTCCCGGCAGATGAAGACGAGCCAAAGCGCATGGACAACCTATTCTACATCCGCTTCCCCGGCTGCCAACTCCCGCACTACCACTTCTGGGCCCTAGAGGGCGACTGGGAAAACCCGACGACCCCGAACCCCGAATGGATGGATGAAGCCGTTCTCCTCGAGCAAGACCACCGCCGCTCCTTCGACTTCGACGACGATGGCGACGTCATCATACCCATTGTCTCCGCCATCACCGCCGACGGCAAAATCCGCGTCAAGAAACCCACTGTACCGCGGAAATTCCGCCCCTCAACCAAGCAGCCAAGAACATCCAAGTTTAAAGCCGCACTCTGGAGCTTCGAGCGCGAAATCTACCACGACGGCTGGACCAAAACCATGTATCGCTGCCGCGAGAAGTGGCTCAACGAGGGCAAACAAGCGCAGTGGAAACGACTCATCCACTACCTACCCTCGCTCTGCCCCAGCGGCAAGCTTCCCGACGCACCGCCCGTCGATCCGCATGACAAGGAACTCAGTCTCGCGGAGAAATTCGCGATCATCGAGGTCGGCGGTAGGGAAGTGAAGTCCATCAGTGCGGACGAGAAGTGGACGCGCGACGACGACGCCTACTGGGACATCGTCGATGCGCCGCTCGAGTCCGTCTCTAGTGAGGGGTGGTTGGGTAGGAATTTCAGTGTAGTGTCGCCTTGGCTGCAGGACGTGAGCCCGAGTTATGCGCCGCCGCGCCCTATGGAGATCCCGCCGAGTCCACCTTCTACGCATGTGGCGTCAAGCTTACGGAGTTTGGAGAGGGATAGGTGGGAGATGAGGTTTGTGCAGCAGGTTGAGGAGGCGTTGAGCCCGGCGCAACGCAAACGGCGCGCTTCGTCTATGGTGTCGAAGAAGTCCATGGCGTCGGTTGCCTCGCGGAATACTGAGGTTCCGGAGCTGGTTACGCAGATTGAGCAAATGCCTGTCGCGCAGTTGAAGTGGAGTCTGTATAACCTCATGAATGAGCGGACGCAGAGTGAGGACTTTTGTCAGGTTTGCTTGCAAGCGCTTGACAAGGGAGACTTGGAAGCAGCGAGGGAACATTACGAAGCCCACTTGAAGAACGCGGATGAAGTGTGTCCGTTTTGTGCCATGCCGTGGCTTGGCCTGGATTCGACGATGAAGGCTGCGCATATCTTCATGCATGATATGCCGTCGAATGGGAGGAGATCAACCAAGGATGAGCTGCCGCCGTATAGTTTGCCGACGAAGAGGCAAAATGGTGGAGAACAAAGGAGAGCGTCGAAGGTTTCTTTCTCTCCCGTCACGGTCGAGCGACGCGTTGCCTACAACGACATTGAGGATATCGAAGCGGATGCGGATACCAGCTCCATGGCCACCAGTCCGCGCCATGGCAGTCTGCTCAAAACCAAGACTCGCAACAAGACAGCTCTCAACAGAGTCGACTCAAGCGCGAAGGTCACAAAGTCTACAAAAACCCGCCGAAAGCCAAGTACGGCGAAAGCAGCGGTGCGCAAGCGAAGGGGATCTGACGAAGCGACATATGAAGATTCCGAAACGCCATCGGATCATGTCGAGAGCCCTACGCTGATCATCCCAAAGAGACATCCCGATGGGCATCCTGATGGGGCGTGGAATCCGAGAAAGGCTAGTCAGAGTACTGTGGATAGCTTGGAGTTCACGGGGAGGCAGAAAAGCGCGAAGAAGACAGCAAAGCTCGCGACGACGAAATCTGCTACAAATTCTGCGGCTAGGAAGGCTACCACTAAGAAGGCCTCGAAGGCTACGAAGGCTCCAGCAAAGAAAGCGACTGCTAAGAAAGCGACAAAAGCTGCAGCGAAGAAGGCTCCCAAAGCCCCGGCTACGAGGGTCACAAGAGCTAAAGCTAAGAAAGCTAGCACACGAAAGGTGGGTCCCCTATCTGCCTTTGACGACTCGAATAACCTTGAACGGAGAATTAGTGATTGGTTATCTGATGATAGCTACGTCGATGTTGATGCGGAATCGTCTGCGAGCGAAGATTCGCTGTCTTCGGTTCTAGTTGGACGGGGCGGAATCTTGGACACGGACTTCTTGGATGATCTCCCAACGGCGGATGATATCCAGGGACGACCTATGAGAAGCAGAGCGAAGGCTCCTCGTATCAAGATCGGAGAGGCGCCCCTACTGCTGCAATCTCTCGCGCCCATTAGCGGAGCAGACGTCGAACACGGTGCGAGCACCCTGTCGAATGCGAGTTCGGAAAGTGACGGACGGAGGAAGCGGGCTCTGGAGAACCCAGTTATGTCCACCCACGAAACGCCGAAGAAAAGTCGAAAGAGGAAGTCTTCAGAAGTTGAAACTCAACTAGAAGAGCCCCAACTATCCCCAAAGAAGCACAAGATATCCATAGCTGGGCCAACAGCGAAACCCAAGCGTGCCCGAACGACGGCCTCTCGCAAGTGGGAGGTAATCGAAAAACCCAAAGGCTTCGCAGCGAACATGAAGCGCAAGCGTTCCATCGCCAAAGCCACAGCCCTCGAGCGACGCTCTTCTTCTATCGGAGCGGGCGATGACTTCGTCCCCTTCATCTCGGAGCCGCTACTGGAAGATCACGACTCTGACGTTTTGACGGGCAACCCGTTCGCGGATCATCCCAAGAGGAAGTCGACCAAGGACAAGAGCAAGACACCGAAACCCACCAAAGCTAAAGCCTCAGCCCTCAAGCTTAGATCCGCAAAACCTACGCCCCTAGAAGCAGCTCTAGTCGCCAAACAAGCCGCCGCCTCAGCAGATCTCGCCCAACGACGCGCGACAAAGGCAACGGCCAAAGCCGTCGGGCCAGAAAACAAGAGAGTGACGATTCTAGGCCGTCCATACGTAGAGCCATTGATCATCGCGCCCGCTAAACGTCTTTCGAAGCCAACCATTCCTCCACGTAGGAAGTCCAGACTGTCTTCTGTAGTATTAGCACCAACAGATCCAGATCCACCAGCACCGTCCGCCGCTACGGTGAACATCAGCCCCAAGACGATTCTCACCCCCACGCGCGGCCGTCGCAGTTCTGCGCCGACACCCTCACCCTCCCTGACTGCCAGCACGCGCCGCACGCCCTCACTGCCATCTGCCTCATCCACCAGAAAACCAAAACAATCGCCTATGCAGATCCCATTAGACACCAACCTAGCGAAGCGCAAAGCAAGCTACGACGTCCCATTCTCCGATGTTCGCCCCATCGTCCCGCCAAACACGCCCGCCACGCATCTAGGTGAACAATGGGACGACGACGACGACGACGACGACGACGACAACGAAGTCGGCGACGCAGTGGGGCCGCGGAGCCGCAGAAGCGTGGATGCATCGGCAGGCCTGTACACAGGCCTCGACCTCGGTGTTTTGAGCGAGAAGATCGGCAGAGTCAAGACGACGCGGAGAGGGCTAGTTAGGGAAGGAGCGGTGCTAGTGGGCAGAAAGGCCTCGGCACCCGCGAAGACAGGGGTCATGGCGAAGACAGGGCCAAGGGGAATGTCGGAGGGGGAGGGGGAAAAGAGGAAGGTGGGGAGGAAAGAAATAAAGGGGATCAAGAAGACGAGTGGGGTGGTGAAAAAGAAAGTTGGGAGGAAGCCTACTGCAGTGCCGACGAGAAGGGCATCGAAGAGGCTTGCTGCGATGGTGGTGAGGAAGTAAGTTTTGATATTCGATTTGCGTATGGTTGTTTTGGGGTTTGTTACGAAATTCGTTATCGCATTACGGTATGGCTTTTGTACCAAGGGAGTGCCGTGAAGGCGTAGAGACGAGTTCTATGTATCCGTGTAGGCTAGAACTAGCTCTCATTGATGATTGCTCATCGCTACTCGCTCGCAATTCGGCGTGCGACTAGTTGTAGGGCCCTTTGGGCGCTCCTACTTTTCCTATGTTACACAACAGCCTCGATCTCGCCGCGCGTTGGGCAAGATGCTGTCTCTTAGATCCCTAGAAAATTATTACAACTGCTTTCCTCGATGACTCCTCTCCCTCGTCGACATTACTTCTTCGGCAGTGCACTCAAACGATGGCTTTCAGTAAAGAAGCTCGTCTCGACCGTGATCCTCATTGCGTGCTCTTCCCTCTCCTGCAGACTTCCACTCGGTGTCTCGGCTCTTAGTTCCTTCTCACTGTCGTCGTCGGCACTGACCATTGTCCTTCCTGCGCTGGGCATTGACTCGTTGCCTGTCCTCCCAAACTTGACACCATACCAACTTCTGCTCTTCATCTTCTTTTCGTTACCACTACTGCTCTCGACGGGTTGATCACGTAGGGAGAGCGGTGGGCTAGGATTTGTGGCCTCGACTGCGGCGCTGAGTTGGTAAATATCATGGCCCTTTTGATGGCTAACCGGGGCCCCAAAGCCGCCGAGAACGTTGTTGGAGGAGGGGCGACGTGATTGCGTATGAGTTGTGAGACCCATTTTCCGCCAAAGAATAGAAAGAAGGGGGCGCAGGGTCGCGAGGCTTCCGGCTGTTATGGCGAGGCCCTGTTCGACCGTAGACCAGATAGCAATGTCAAGTGTTGCCCCTTCACAGCATTAGCTTCTATCTCATCCGTGTCTCGAGGAGAGGGTACTTACAGAGAAAGTCATCCTCGTCTCTGAACTTAGGCAGATACGGCGTCCTCGCAACAACCGCAGCGCTTGCAATACAGCCCATCGTCAACAAAGGAATAAGCGCGATTTTGGTCCTTCTCTTCAGTTGCAAATTCGCCACAAGGAACGCTGGTAACAACGCAAACGTAAAATCACTGATGATACTGAACGTACTATACAAATAACCCAAACCAATAATAACCTCAATATTGACACATGTCCCCTTTTTTCCAGCTTTATCCCAAAAGAAAGAAATTGGTTTGCATTGGAAGAGAGTGACGAAGAAGAAAACGGAGCCGGCAATAACGGATATGGCCATGGCGCTGTATATTATCCAGGTGTGGACCTTGCGAATGGCGATGCGTAGGAGGAAGCAGCCGATGGATACTTTGCTGCAGATCAATGAACAGCAATAGAAGAGGTAGCAGTACCACCAGCAGTTCTTTGCGGTTTGGTAGTTGTGCACTGAAAGGGCGGATGCGTGTTGGCCGGTGCCGTAGTGGACGCCGATTATGGAGGCAGTGCAGTAGGCGATGAAGCCCAACTATGTGTATAGTCAGTATATGAAGAGGACTCTTGTTGTAGAAAGGAAGGCATAGGTTCATACCGTTGCGAACACCATCAGCCAGTCGTCGACGCCGAAGGCCTTGACCATGCGTATACGCACGAAGCATCGTAACGCATTGGCCGTGACAGCTGTGATCAAGAACGCGATATCGACGGCGAGGAGCTCGCCTCCTCGATTCTCTCCCGCCATGTTGCTTCGCAACGTTCCTTGGTCGTACGCCAAACTGACGCTCCAGACACCTCCGGGTGTTACGGGACCTTCAATCGAACCAGGAACCAGAAGAAGGGAATGAAGATCGTAAGACACGAACTGCGAATTGCACGTGGAACGCCCCTCGTGGGATTTTGAAGGTCAAGGCTTCGTGCCTCGGAAGTACCTTGCTGCGAGACCAATTGCCGATGATAGCAAAAGCGGGCCCTGGACGTTCAGGCACAGAGCCTTTTGGGAAAAGACACTCCGATCTGCACCTTGCCGGAGCCATCACCTCTGGGCATAAAATGAGCTAGTGTTCGGCGCGGTCGCTCTAGGGGTGTGGCGCGGTCGGCTGTTTGGCTTCATGCAGCTACGTTGATGATGTTTATCCGCTCGAACCTTACGCGATCTAGATTCAGAAGGCCTTAATGGAACACCTAACGTCTCCCTATCCTAGGATACCTGGGCTGATGTCGCACGATTCGAGGATCTTCGCGTTTTCAGGTAAGGCATCCCGGTCTGATGGAAAGTTCCGCAGCGCAAGGAAGGCTCGGCAGGTTGAAGTCACAGGATTTTTGGGTAAGATGCGGGAAGGATTGCGGGTAGCAATGTTTGACAGGCTGAGTCGTTGCAAAAGCACTGCCAAAGCTCGCGCAGGGACGTCGGGCGCGTCCGTGGTTTTGCCACGTGTTGGGCTGCTTGGCAGGAGAGACAGTGGCTAGTTAGGTGCCTGAGTTGGGAAAGGTGAGGTTCCCCACATGCAAGCTCTGGCATCCGAACTCATCACATGCAGCTTGAACATATTATCTTGATGACAGTCACAACCCCCTGGTTCTTGCATCGTGCATCGTGATGTCCAAGTCACACTTGGCTCATCTGATATTTCGCGCAGCTTTTGACTCCCTTTAGATTGCATTTCCCAACCAGCGAAACCACATTGAAGCTCGGAAGCTTGCCCCATAATTTTAACTTCATACTAAACCCTGACAGACACTACGCTCTTGCGAAACTGCGACTGTATGCTTCCTAGCGGGATAGGAATTGTATGCCAACAATGGCTGAATGGTATGCATCCCCATCCCAGTCCGCGAACTGCCGTCCGCGAGGAGGATGACAAAAACATGAGCAATCCGATCAAGGACAAGGTTTAACAAATCTGAAACGCAACGTACATACCGTCGCTTGGCGGTAGCCGTTTCGATAGTTCTGCCGCCGGCAGATGCCTTAAGGTACGATTCTCACGTGGACGCCGGACCCTGACGACGTCACTGCGGTGGAAGTAGCGCTTGAGTACGGCGATGGCCATTGTCCGAGGGTGATGCATCTAGAAGTAAGATGCATCTTTCCTGATCTAAGCATAATATCGAGCCCATTGAGTATACCACGTTGTGTGAACTACTATTGTCGCATCCTTCCACATGCGCGCAGGCATAGAATACTTAACTGCAAACCACCTTAGAGGCACGACAACTCATATCTACAATCGACTCATCTAAAGATAGAGTTGTAGTCACCAAATTCTCTTAGAGACGCTACGTGCCGTTTCAGGTCGCATAGACTTGATGACCGTGTCGCCCCACTGTTCAATGGATAGCCTCGTAGGTAGTGTTACAGTGATGTGTCTGTCGCCAACGACCATCACTGTATCATGCTCAAGTTTTGTATCAATTGTAGTGAGTCACTAGCCTTGCACCGCAGAGAGGGAGGAGAGAGAGAGACTTGCCGTGCTCCCGGAAGCTCTCATATCCTCGGTTCTCCAGTGGTGCATTCTTGTGATCCACGGTTCAGAGGTGATCCGGGATCCAATCAAGGTATTTGGGTTACCATCAGTCAAATTGGCAGTCCAAAGTCTTTTTTGATCCCCGGCTCTTCGATTGTTTTTTTCTGCTTTCTTCCGGACTTATCCTCAAGTGAAGTGTTAACACGGTATTTACCGATACACAGTCTGTGTGTTTCCATTACCACAATCGAATATAAAGATATCGGTCAGTAAGCAAGTATGGCCTCTGACTTGGCTTCTCGTCAAATCGCGTGGTATGAAATCCTAGAATTGTGGTGTTCATACTTCACTGATGAGGCCGGCGTGAAGATTGGCCAGCCTCAACATGTCGTCGCATCAACACTCCATTGTTTGCGCATAAACCAAGAGCTGCAATCTCCGCTAGTGACATATGCATGACATTTACGATGCCTGTTCATGAAGGCCGTCGGGTCCACAGCCTTAGAGCCAGTGTTTTCATGAGTCAGTGCATCATTGGAAGCACGCACTTCCGATGAAGTATGAGCCTCTCCTTGAAGGTCGGTAAGTGTCAAGATCTTCTCTACGATTACTGATGGTACCTGTCGCACAGATTCTGCATCATGAGATCCAGCTGTCCAACAATCGGCCTCCAAGTCACTCGGCGATGACTCGTCGAGCCAAGCTCAACAGTCACCGCTTTGACAGCCCCACTCTCTTCGGCTAACACCTGAATCTGTGGTATCCTGACCGGAAGGGCGTTTGTGCGCCGAGATGCCCTCAACCCAGGTCCTCGTCATTTTCTGGGTAGGGCTTCATGACTGGGCGTTCGAGTCCAGTCGTAGGGCATAGTTGCGAGGCTTCGTGCTGCTTTTTCGATCATCGTGTTCAATGCTTATTGAGCAATCAATGTCGACATGCTCACTGGGATGGACACAACAACAGGGCCTTCTAGGATAGCCCTGGTCCTTTTCTGTTCATTGGTGTTTTGCTGGCTTTGCTGCCAATGAGCACAGCTTCCAAGCGATGTAGAGATGACTGGTCGCCTGCAGGGCTGGAGATGGACTAGTCACGAGGGCGGCGAAGCCCAAAACTGTGCCGTTCTCTTTGTGCAATCCCTAGAGTATCACAGGCATGGTCTGCAGTTTTGTGCTCGGTCACCGATGAATAGTGTTCGCATAATTGCGATCATTTGTGGCATGCTTCCTCGAGTGTTCAATGCTCTTTTGTGAGGTTGTAGCCAATGAAACTTCAGGCGAATCTAACATTATTCATTAGAAAATAATGAAGCATCGCAGTCTACGGGTACCCAACGATCACCGACGTTGAGGCTGCGGCCGAGTTTGGAGACATGTGTAGGATGGTCATACGTGCATGGCAACAGTCTCAGCCGTGTTTTCGCTTCATAGAGTTTAGCGCAGGGCGACTGTGCTTCGCAACGATGAAGCCGCTCGGTTGCGCGCATAAGGAGGCTCACAGCATTCATCCGATTGGTGCACTACTTCTGCAAGGAGCGACTTGGCGCGGTCAAAGTCGCCCAAGGCACTCTCAGCTCATTGGAGGCCCCCGTTGATGCAATGAATGTCATGTTTAGTAGAAAAGAGGAAGGGAGGACTCCGGCGCCCCCAAGCCCGCGTAAATACATTTTACTCCCAAGTCCACCCACAACAGAAACATCGAGAA
The DNA here is from genome assembly GCA_019022785.1 of Pseudomonodictys pantanalensis. Classification (NCBI taxonomy): domain Eukaryota; kingdom Fungi; phylum Ascomycota; class Dothideomycetes; order Pleosporales; family Parabambusicolaceae; genus Pseudomonodictys; species Pseudomonodictys pantanalensis. Next base: position 72,283 of record JAFHBV010000034.1, on the reverse strand, counting down.
ATTCGTCACGATCCGTCCGTCGATAGACCAGCTCCTCCGTCGTTCCCAACCGCCCTGGATATCGTCCGCACCTTCGTTTGTTCCCGCTGAACGCCAAGAACGCCTTGCTACAAATGCCAGAGAGTCGATGCCGTAAAGGATGCTTCATGGGCTAGGCTCAGCCGAGACTGACTTGGCCAACATCATGCAGAAGGAGAATGCTGCGAGGTACCTGAGTAGAACGAAGACGTCGGCAGCAAAGCGGTGTTGCCAGTTGACTTGTTGGTTTCTCTCTGGTACTCGCACCGCTCCTGGGGATACCCCATGGGGAGCACCGCCGATGTGGGCTTGATCAGTCGGCGTAACCGTGGCAAACGGGCCTCCGTACCAGGTTTCGTGCACAAGCTTGCATGACAAGCAGAAGGCGAACTGGTTCAGGCTTGAGATCTGTCCGTCGCTGTAGCGGCGTTGACGATGAGCTTCGCTGCCGCGCAACGCTACCATGGTGCCGTAGCCAGGAGTGTTGCGAGTTACTGGTACCATATGGTGGGCTCGAGCTCCGGCGACCGGCTCGGTCATCGTTCTGGCCATCCGTGTACCAGAAGCTGCGTCCCCAGCAACGTTGTTATCACCACGTGGTTGCTGTAGAGTTCCTTGGCCCGCTGGCATTGGGGATTGCCTGACCTCGGTGCCACCGGCCGTAGTACCTTGCTGTTCGACAGCAGCTATTCCAGCAACAATGGGCCCTTGGTTAGGACCGCCATCACTGGGAATTTGATCGCCAGCAGTGTTGATGGAGCCACTTTGCGCTTGCTTGCGATCGTCCTTGAACATGGACATCACTAGAGAAGGTCAGCTTTGTCATTCTCGCTGATCAATCGCAGATGTAGGGACTCGACGTACTCCATGCTTTTCCTTCGCCGTCCTTGCGGTTGAGGAACCTGACAGCTAAGTCGTAGTACTGCTTCTCGCTCTTGCACTCGTTTTCAGGATCAATCTTGTCCTTTAGCTTGCGGACCAGCTTAGCAACCAGCATGGCTTGGAAGCGATGGTCCTTCTCGTCCTTAATCTTCTTAGGCATCTTCATCCGCAACTCGAGCATCAGATCCTCCTTCGGCCCGTTCGTCGTTCTTTTCGCGAAGACCTTCTCGACCGCTTCTCTTTCCCTCCTCGGTGGCACTGGGCATACGAGTCAGCATGGTCATACATTGGGATTGGTTGGATGGGGTATGTGGGAGTTGGAATTATACCGCCACTACACTCCTGTTCCTGTCTCAAGGCAAAGTGGCATCTCTGGAGGCTGTGAAGCACCCCAATGCAAAGGTCACAGAAGGCACAGCGCAGTTTGCGTGAGCCTTCCGTCTCCCTTTCCACATGATGTTACACTTTCCTTGCCAGACCGGAAACCGGGAGGCGCTCAAGGGCACAAAAGGGCGTCGAGCGCTGGGCGAGGCGTTTGGGCAGTAAACATAGTGCAGGGCCGGCGTCTGTACATCGTGGAATGGGCAATGCTATGACTCGAAGCTTCGCTGTTGCGCGCAGCTTCGGCCACGGCACTGTCGTCGATGATGTCGCCTTGTCTTGACTGCATTATGGTACCCAAGCGCGCGCCGCATGAACCAGCAGAACTCGACATGGCGAGTGACTGGGTATCTGCGGCCTGGCGGACGGTACGCGGCAAGTTGCAGAAGGGGTGTGGGCATCTGGAGCACTTACGGACGTTTGCCAGTGGCGTGTTGGCGACGCTCATCTTGTAACGCGGTGTATGATTTCGTCGAGCTGTTGGGTACACTTTGACAGTATGAATGTGGATCTTGTCGAAGCCGATCGTGTGCAGAGCAGAGCGAGTGACGCTATTGCGTGTCAGTGAATTGCCGCGGCGATGCCTCAGGCAGCACTCACAAAGTGACGTTGAAGTGTGAAATTGATGCTCCGTGCTAAGTGCTGAACTGGTAGGCCGTTGCAATGCGCCGGAGTTGTTGCCGCGCGCAAAGTGTGTGGTGCTGGTTGTGAGTGTGGTGTTGTGGTGTTGGGAGGAGGAAGTAGAAGGTGCTGCTGTGCTCCCTGTCAAAGTTGACGTCGTGCCGTGGAAAGGCAGAGGTTGATGCAGGGACGAGTGCAGCTGGTACTGGCGCTGGAGCTGGAGCTGGCGCCCGGTGGGAAGCGCTCTGCGTGTGTCCCTGGGGTGGCAGGTGGTTTGGGAGGAGAGACGTGTTGGAGGAGTCTCTTCAGTAGAGGATGACGAGGTGCGAGGGAAGGCGGGCCCAGCGCTCGGTTGATTAGGGCAAGGGCCTGCAGCAGCCGGCGACGGGTCTCAAGGGCTCGAGCGCGTTTCCTGACCACAAGCCACTGTCTTCTGCCCTACGACTGGCTGTGCGGTCGAGTCGCGGCAACGCTGGCCAAGCCTGGTGGTTCAAACACACGTTATTGCAGAGCTCAGGCCCTTCCTGATTACCCAAGTGCTCAGCAAGAGCTCGCCGGCACAGACGGGGGAGGCCGTCCATAGGCCCAGTTCGTGCCCGACAAGCATCACGCACTGCTTCGTTCTCACTTGTTTGCACATCATTGGCCGCCTCCAGTGCTCCGTTGACGGCGGCGGTCAACATACGGATCCACCACGGATCATTGTATTGCAGCGTGCGCCGCCCGGTATCAGACTGCAGTTTGGCCAACGACACGCAATACTCTTTGACGTGCCTGCCTTAGTGGTCAGATGGCGGGTGATATGCCACTGTTCATCCACAGCAATCAGTAACACAATGTGGATCCAAGATTGCGCAGCCCCTTTGCCTGCAGGTAGTAGGGGACAAAGACGACATGATGCTACTGAAGAGAAGGAATTGGCTAGAGGCGTGCTGCGATTCGCAACCAGCCCACAGCCCCCCAGCGAATCTCCATGCGATTGATTCGGCCCACACGTTCCTACACGCCATTGGACTCTTGACCTGGTGTTGGAGTGAGATGCTCTCCTGCTCGAATCAACTGACACCTGATTTGAGGCGAACTCGCCACACAACTTGACAAGGCAACCAAATCACGGCTGCGCTTCTTCGTACTGCGTACTGCACAAGCCTCCCTGGCCTGTCTCGAGCGTCTTGGATATTCTCCTTTATCCACTAAAGCCGTCGGAGGGAACACTATGACATGCCTAACGATCCACATGCCCGGCGGCGGCGGCCACACAATCCCATCCTCGGCCGCCCGGTGTGTCGTGGGCCTAAAAATGGTGGTGGATCTTCCGCTCACCGCGAATTTCGGTGGCTGCAGGGTTCTGCTTTCCCCAAGCTCCGCCTTTTATGTTATTAACGCCGCAGATCCGAGGCCTCGCCACATCGCGAAGTTTTGTACGTGGTGTTGAGGGTCATGTCTTGTTAACCTCATTCAGGTGCATGTTCCACTGTCCGGGGCTGTCAACCAAACTCTGCCTCGAGTGCGTGCTCTCGGTCCAGAAAAAGGCTATTATGGTCTGTTCGTCATTTCCACGTCCCAGCCCACTGTGCGCACAAATCAATATCGTCCTATCATTGCTGCGATAAAAACTACTGTTTCCGTTTGCTTCAGTGCGCTTCTTTGTCACAAAACTCTCGCACAGATCAGAATTTTCCAAATGTCTCAGCCCTGGACAAGAAAGGCCCAGGGCCACGGCGTTTCTTGGGCGACGTGGCTGTGCCATGCGAGCGCGCTGAGGGTGGGCGCGCTGCGGTTGGCGTGGATTCCGGGCTCATCGCATCCAGCCGACCGCCTGACGTGGATCCTCCGCTGCTGTCCACTGCTCACCACCCTCGCATTCCTTTCCCTTCCCTTTCCTTCCCCTCCCCTCCCAGCAGCTCGCACCTCTTGCGACCGTTTCCCCCGCGCTCTTGCATTACCAATCTATGCAAGCATCTTCTGCCGTCGATGCCTCGTCTGAAAGCACCGAACTAACCCCCCCATCCGCGCCTACCTCGCACGCCGCGCCACAGAACCCCGTGTCAGCCTCGTTGGGCTCCAGCTCGCTCGACACTGCAAATGACGCTACAAAGGAGACCGAGGCAGACTCGCCCCAGCTGCTTGGAAGGGACAATACTGGGCCATCAAATGTCACAGGACTTTCTCCAACACTGTACACACGTACACTGCTGGAAGGCTCGCCGGAGCATTACGGCCCTGCCGATACCACACTGGTCTGCGAGTCGCCCAAGCTGATATGGGAGGATTTGGATGGCTTGGATTTCCTTAATTCAGCGTCCTTGGATCTATCCATTGCTCCCGTGTTCGATAGCTGGCCCCCGGAATGGCAGGGTGTTCAAGGTCCAGACGGACAGGTACTTGAGCAGGGGCGAACCGTCATCGCTCCGGCCTCCGAGTACTCTTACTCTACATCCTTGGATATCGAGCAGCATTTCCAACCCTTCGTCGACCCCGCCTTTTTCGGGCCGCCTAGGGAGCAACTAACGTGGCCATCCGAATCGCCATCGTCCACCTGCACCACAGAGCCCACCAGTCCCATCTCACTTCAGTCACCCGGCTCCGCGCTGGATAGACAACGACGCTTTTCGTCATCAAGTGGTCGCGGGAGCCGCAGTGCAAGTCGTCTCCGATATACCACATCCGACCCACTCAGGAGGCCTATCAACGCCGTCAAGCAAGGGAAACTCCCCGCAAGGGAAGAGAAGGAGTTATTTCGCTGTGAACTCTGTGATAAACCCTTCAGGTACCGAAAAGACATAGAAAGGCACAAGCACTCTGTGCATGACAACCGACCAAGCTGGTTCTGTCCCGTCGAGGGATGTAGGTATGCTCAGCAAGGCTTCACGCGCAAGGACAAAGCAACTCGCCACCTCAACACACATCGGCATGACGCAGATATCAACCTTGAGCCTATCCACATGCCTGAAGGCCCATCAATATCGGGGCTCAACAGTCGTACACCCACATCGTCGAGCTTACTTTCTACCCATAGAGAAGATGAACCCCTCTCCCCACCCTCGGTGGTGGACACATCGCCCCCAGTCGATGCCACACCGCAATCTACTGCCCCCGAACCGCCGCCGTCCCGGCGGGAAAGCCAAACCACGTACAACTGCTCCGTCCCCGGGTGCAACACCGACTTCATCCGCCTTAACGACCTGAGGCGGCACATGCAAACCAAGCACATAAATCTGAGAAGTGGAGGCGGATACCGCTGCGCGGCGCCGGCTTGCTCGGCCGCAGATAAGATATGGTCACGCCTCGACAGCTTTAGGCAGCACATCATACGGAGACATGGTCCCGATGATGTCGATGCTCTGATCCGTAGATCTACAAGACCTACTCATGAGCCTAATAGCCCCTTCGCATTGGTTACACCGGACATGATTGCGCCGAAGCGGGGCGCGAGTTTGGCAAAGGTGGAGACGGCCGTTGAACCCGCGCGAAAGGCCAGGCAGGTCGTGTCGCATGCCGAGCCTGGAGCACCGACGCAAGTGGCTGCTCAAATCGATAGCAAGGAAGTCGGTCAGGAGAAACAGTAGCATGTAGCTAGTACTATATACCCAACAGCGTGCAATTTTGAGTATACCTACATATCCGTGAGGTCACAGTGAGTCGGAACTCTATGAAGTTTGTTCGAGCGCGCGCGCCAAGGCCAGTCACAGACCAGAAGCCTCGGAAACCGCAGAAGCACAAGCGTGAGCGCATCAACCCCACCACCAGCAAGCTGCGCACATCGTCTCTTCGCGACTCTACAGTCCATGACGCGTAACTAGGTATTTCGCATGCCCAGCCAGGCCCGATAAGCCAGGTAGCTGACGTTTTTGCGGACCTACGATCTCACTCGCCATGAGGACACTATTCACAACGCGCTGAGAACACGGAAGCACGAGCTGCGGATACCCCAAAATGATTACCTTCTCGCACAGTAACGTAGCCAGGGTCGACGCGATTAAGCATATATACCCCGGACGCCCATGTCAGAGGTTAACTAGCCCACGTCCAAAGACGTGGTCAACGAAGTCGCAGAGCAATCGATTGGCACTCTGCACCAGGAGAAAAGATATTCTCGCGGCACGGCGCACTCGCCCGACAGGAAGACACGACTCACAATGTACGCAGCAAATGGCGTCGCCGTTAGTAGCAGAATCCAAGATAAAACGTTCTCGAGCAAACGACGCACTGACACGGCATATGGGCGAAGTCCACTGAAGACCGTCAAAATATACTAAAGTAACGTATGAGTCGACGCCAAAACACCAAATCATACAAACGTGGGCGAACCAAGTTCCGTTCGATCATTCATCCCCATCATCCCTGCACCTATTCGACGTCCTCGTCCGTACTGAACGTACTAGCTCTCGATATAATCGCTCCAATCGTCAGATGCCGGATCAGCGTCGTCGAATCCAAATCCTTGGTCGCTCGCATCTCCGCCAACCGGAACACCATGCCACAGATGCTATGCCTCATGTTGGCCTGGTTCTGGAACCACTCCCAAGCCGCCACAAGCTCGGGCCCAATTTCGTTCTGGTACTCCAAGTAGTTCGGATGCCGCATGTCCAGCGCCAGCTTCAAGCATGGTTCCGTCAGGATGTAGTTGACGCTCTCGCGGGCTTTTTCCGACATCTTGGCCTTCTCGCGGAGGAACGCGTTTGCGGCCTCAGCGCTGCGGAAGAAGGTTTGAAGTAGGTTCAGCGCGTTCATCATGACGTAGCACTGCTCCGCGGGGGACAGGTTCTCCCTTGGCGAACGGGATTGCCCGAAGAGGAGGTGGTGGATGAGGCAGACGGTTCCTAGCTGGTTTCGAGCGGGCGAGAAACGCGGCTTGAACGTCTTCATGATCTGCACCAGTTGCGGATTCTTGCGGAATCCCATATCGATGAAGGCGTTGCGCACGGCTAGGGGGTAGTCTTTGTCCGTTTTGGCGAGGAAGCGGAGCAGGACGTCAAGGCCTTCATGGTCCCATTCTAGACGCCGCTTGCCGGCGTAGATAGGGTCTTCGAATTCCATTTCTTCCTCGTCGCCTTCTTCATCGTCATCTAGATCACTGGGCACGTCGGTGATGGTTTCTTGGCTGTCTCCTTCGCTGGTCCCTTCTTGAGCACCCCCTGTTGTGTCCTCATTCTGGGTGAAAACGGCAGATTTTCCTTTGCTGTCTCCATTGGCGAGCTGGCTTGCTCCGTCCTGCTGAGTGGCTTCAGTAGGCGTATCTTGATTCTCTTCCTCGTCGGTTCGGGGCTGAATGACGTCCAAATGGCGAAGAAATATACCCAGCTCGTCTCGGTGCTGGAATCTTGCGTAGGTGCGTCGCATAACGAGCTCGTGGAATTGTTCGAGGAGGAGATCTCCGGAGACAATGAGGCCATTCAATGAGTCGAGCAGGAGCTCCTCTTGTACAGTAGGTGGTCCATAAGCTTGATAGACTGTTAGTCCGAGCCAGCTGCAACCCAAATTTGAAAGTCAAATGCACAATGTGAGGATAGAACGTACCGTAGCTTTTGTACAGAATATCATGCCCGGCTTCAGCCCACGCATGCGATAAAGCGGAAACGACTTGGATCTCCACTTTATCACCGTCAGTCCATGAATACTGTCCGCCTCGTCGTTCATGATAGTTCTGCATCACCGCTCGATAATGGACGGCCATGTATCCGAGATGGCGCCTGCGATATTTCTGATTCGCCAATTTCTTCTTCTCTCCCGGCGCCTGAAGAATTTTAGCTCGTTCCTGGGTGCTCATCCCTTCATCCTCTTGCGGGTGGTATTTGGGCTCCACCTCCTTACCCCAGATATTTTGGATGATCTGTTGCACCTTCTCGCGTTGATCATCACTTGGCATGTACAGGATAACTCGCACGCCTGCTAAATCCTGAATGTCTTCCCAGATTTCGTCTTCGGACTGATAAGGCTTCTTGAAATGGCGCATTTTCAGCTTCTCTTCTAAGCTTTGCTTTTCCTTTCCGCGGTGGGTGAGCTTCACGTGGACGTCCTTCCATTCTGGCTTCTCCAGCTCGACTTGTATCAGCTCTTTCGCACGCTCCGCGAGGCACTTGTAGTGAGTTGGCTTATAGTGCTTCAGGAATTTGATGATTGAATCCGGCATCGGGGTTTCTGAGACCCAGGTTTGGCGGGTCTGAACCATACCCGGCCTGGGTGGACTCTCCGGGCTCATTTTCGAGTCCTCGCGATGGCGAACCATGGTCTCCGAGGCGCTGTAGCGGGTTTAGGGTGGATTCAGGTCGTATTCGGCTGCCCGCATTCGCTGGCTTTGCAGCTGGGACAATTAGGTAACGACTGGCTCGGGCGGACAGAGAGCTCCTGCGCCCGATTCAAGGAAGCTTTCAATGAGTTGTAGGTAGGCTGGGGAATGCGCGAAAAGGGAGCCAGGCTGGAAGCGTTCCCCTCGTCGCACGCAAGGCCAGATTATAACCACGGGGGCCATCTGGGGGCTCAGCGCTTTCGGCGCAGGGCTGAACGAAGGTGGAGCTTATTGGAGGGCAAGCCATCGCACCGTCGCTAACGCATGTCCTCGACAGGCCTCGAAGGTCGAAACGGAAGGTCGCTCGGAAGCCCGCCATAGCAGCCTGGATGCCTCAGGTCCATACTCAATAACTTTGACGCCTGGGACGCCACTCATAAGTATGCTTAGGGTGTTTTCATGATGCCGCAGGTGATGAGGAATCCGATGGCAAAGATGCCTTGACTGTTGAGGAGTGACCGGAAAGAAAGCGCGCAACCCTCCCGGCAGGCATCTTCAGCCACAGGGGGCTGTGCACAGACCTCGCCTAGATCAGGACGGCCGCCGCCATCGTCCACCACCTCCATCATCACTTCGCGCTTCAGCCTCCAGCCAAGCCGAACCTTTGGGGGTTAACTCTACACCAAAACATGTCAAGAGATGAGTTTAGAATCAGAAGAACATCCACGAGTGCCACGTATGAGAAGCTGTACGAGAAGACCTATGGAAGCACGTCATATCGCGACTACGTCAAGGTCTTGTGTGCGCGCAATCCATGTCTGCTCAACCTACTCAGTTTCATGTCGTCGCGGAAGGCGCTTCGAAGGGACTGCCAGGTGACGGCGTTGGACTTTCGGGATGGGATAGCATATCCTGTCGTGAGGGATCTGAAGGATATCGATTACCTGCCGAATGAACTCCAGAGATCTGTTGGGAAGCCCGAAGAGCAGTATCGTGACCATCGGATACAGGGCCGGATACTCATTATTGAGGATCTAACGGAAGAAGTGATCGAAGTACTTGGGACGAGTCTGGATATTGATCCGTTGTTCTTCGCTCTACATCTGCACACCACTCAGCGCAACGATATGCGATCGCAAACAGCGGATGAGGCAACACTTCCATCGCGACTGGTATCGCAGAATTATATCAACACGACATACCACCGACCTCTCCTCTACGAAGGCAAAAGATCAGGAAAGTTAACGAGGGATATGTCCATCGACCGCAAACTCGCCTTCATCCGATCCACTCCCATCGCCCTCGCTCAGCACTGCGTCTCAGTCTTCAAATACCAACAAGACCCCGACTTCTGGATATCCATCGTCCTTGCCGACCCACCCATAAACGATATCTACTACCCACCCGGCCGGAAAGACGACCAGTCCGCCACCGTGCATCTCCAAACCCGACCTTTCCTCGGCACGTACGAAGACTTCTCGGACGCACCCACCTACTCCAGCGACTGGACACACCTTGAAGACTCCCCTCGCGGCGGCATCGCCTCCGAACTCACCCACTACTGGATGCGCAACCCACCACCGCTCTTCAACGCCAAAACGCCCAACCTCGAATCCCTCGCCTACTACCCGCTCAGAATCGTAGCAGGCGAATGGGTAAAATACGTAGCCGTGATGCAGCACTGCATAAAGCAGTACGAGTACCGCGGCGACCAGCTGCCCGATCTCGAGCAATTCAACTCCGACCTAAAGGAACTGCAAGGCTGGCGGAGGCGAAGCATGGTATCCCAGCAAAAAGTCCGTTCTGTGATTCGCCAGCTCAAGACGAGGGATGCGCACAACGCCTCCTACCAGCGCGGAGAGGAAGAGGGGAGGATGGATATTCAGCTCCTCATCGAAGACTTCGAAGTCATCTGCACGAACATCGACAACGCGGGCCGGCGGTTGGAGAACATGCTGCCGGTTGTCACGTCACTCGTCCAAATCATCGACGCGCGGCAGTCGTTTGCGGAAACGGCGAATATTAGTCGCTTGACGATTCTGGCGCTGGTGTTTGTTCCGCTGAGCTTTGTGTCGAGTTTGTTTAGTATGGGTGGGGATTACGGGCCGGGGGATTCGCATTTTTGGGTGTTCTTTGCGGTTGCGCTGCCGGTGACGTTTGTTGTTTTTCTGATTGCGAGGCCGCCGATGGGGATTATACACCAGGGCATGGCATGGTTGCGGGCTCCGAAGCCGCCGAGGATCGCTATGGCGAGGGAGAATTTGGGGAAGGGAGTGGAGAGGAGTGATACCGTGGCATGAAATTCGCTAATGGGGTTTTCTTGGTAACGAAAGTGTATCGTTGCGGCGTCTAGCATCGGCGGTGTTTCGGAAGTCTTGCTTGCAGTCACGAGTCACGACCACAAGATGTCTATCATAGCGTGTCGGAGTATGGGTATATCTAGCATTTGCGACATAGTTGCCCGATATCATGAAATCTATACACACAAATTGTCAAGCTTCATATTCCCAACATCTAGCACTTGAACACCGACGGCCCCGGAATTGTATACGTCTTCTGTCCATTGTACAAGTTGTACACAATTCCAGGGTCATTCTGCTTGTACGCACCCGGGAAACTGACGGTTGCAGGTGTTTTGTCTGCGCTACCACCTACAACATTGATCTGTGCGCACTCTGTTTCCCATTGTCAGCTATCCGTTCCATCGTGCCAAGGAGCAGCAACATACCCATATAAAACTGTGCACCCATAGACTGACTCGCAGCATGCAGCGCAATCAGCTCTCCACGCAGCAAATACTGTCCGGGCGCAATACACTTCGGAATCGTAACAGTCTGCACGCCCTGCGCGGCAATCAGGCGATCCACGCCCCATTTGCCGGAGCTGTCGAGGCCGTCTTCGTAGATCTTGAACCAGCCACCTACGCGCAAATCAGCACTTGCCTCCACATCGGTAGCATGAGAAGGAAGATGAGGACAAGGGGATTTCGTACCGCCAACGCCAGAGTCCGTCTTCGCGTCAGATACCTTCTTCATATACGCCATGACCGGGCCCTTGTGGCTCGAATCAATGATGTCGTTGGCGGCGGACGTGAGTGAGTGGCGCCATAGCATTTTCGCAGAGGAACCCGCTTGAACAGTTATGACAGTGGATGTTGGCGTTGTGGGGTTAGGGCCGCCGTTGCAGACGATGTCATTGCTGGTGACGTCGTTTATGGGCTATTCTGCGTCAGTCTTCATGTCAACCCTAATTTGAAGAGTGGATGAGGAAGAATGATGCAAGGAAAATGTATACTCACACCGTCATAAGAAGGCACACGAACGCCATCACCAAACTTCCCGTCGTTGAGCGAGACGAAGATGGTGTGTGCTGAGACAGAGGACGCTGCGGCCGCGAGGGCGAGGGAGCTAGTCAACTTCATCGTGAAGCTGAGGAGTGTTGATCGGTGGGTGCCCTGCTGTTTCAAATCGGTGGCCCCGTTCTCTGAGATATATAAACACCCAGGTACTCACCATTTGTTTCTTCCTAATCCAAGTGCCAGCATTTCACCCAACGCTAATGCTACATGCTGCTTTGACGTACGTGCATGCTTTCCCTATCAGTGCTCCATTGCTTGAACATGTCGCCAAAACGGAGCCTCGTGGAGCAGTCCACCAACCAGAGGCCCATACCAAGCCACCATGCAGCGAGCCACGCGCTTGTCCTACGTTCCCCAGACGCCTCAACCCGTCTTCCCAAACATATCTTCTCCCACCTTTCCCTATTCGTTGCGGAGAATACGGTCCGCGAAAAAGAAGGTGCGACGACGGTAGATTAAGCAATATGGAACTGCAAAAGAATGTTCTTCAAGCTAAGCGAAAAGAGCTTGGTGGCCAATTAGCAGACGAAGCATATATTAATTGGTAGAATTACGGGGCATTTTGTGGGCAAATGCCTATTGTCCGAGGCTGAGCGGGGAATGTAGATGAGAAACGGGGATGCGTGACCTGGTGCAAGAAGACTTAGCGGGTGGATGCCGACCCTAGTGTTGAGGTAGGGCGGGTGCGATCGCCTCGATCGTGAGTCGCGGAAAAGATTGGGCGTCTTTAATAGCATGTTTGTGACTGGATGTTGAAGGCGAAGAGTACATGAATATAACGAGATAGAAGGAGTCTTGGGTGTCTGAAAAGTTAGCTAGGCGTATTGAGGCATGTGGTAGTTGCCCGTTTCAAACAACGCATTGGTGGTGCAAGAACGCCATGAAAAAGGCACAAGATCGAACTGTGAAAGTTCCCCATTCCGTTCTGGGCAGCCACAAGATGAGTGCTCAGTGCTGAACATTGATCGATTGAATGGGTATAAGACTCTAAGGGTCGGGCAAGGAATATCATGGCAAATCAAGCGTAGACTCTCGGGGCTCCAGCCGTAGTTCCCTGCTCTTCCAATTCCAATTGTCTACTCTGTCCCGGCTCGTACGCGCCGAGCAAGGCTACATCAGAGCCCAAAGGGTCCTGGATCATCGGTTACGCGGAGATCTAGCCGCATTGCCTTCTTGGATCTCAATCCAGACCAGAGAAGCTCACGATGCCGTTCTTGGGTTTAGGCTTTCCCTGTTTCGACCTCTTCCTCTTTTTCCGTTTCTGCTTGGGCTTCTTCTCGTCTTCGCTGCTATCATCCATGTCCTCGTCGCTATCTTCGTCCGAATCGCTTACGTGGGAACGCTTCGTAGTGGCGGTCTCCCCCTCCCCCTCCCCCTCCTCTTCCTCTTCCTCAACAGACTCCCATTCGTCCTCCGCCGTGTCCCCTTCACGCTTCTCTTGCCAGACCTTCACCCACTTGCCACCTCCACTGATCATTCTGCCGGTGATGTCGAAATCCAAGCCAACGACTCCTTCCTTTTCTAACTCATCATGTGCGAGCTCGGCGATGACTTTGTTTGCTCCGATCTTCACCAGCCGTAGAGATCCGTTGCCCAGTCCCACAGCAACAACCTTGCCGCCTGGGCCCACGCCTTGGGGTAGCAAAGCAAGAGCATCGAGACTTTCGCCGCCTCCAGGTGACCTGTCGACCACTATGCGCTCGTCCTGGTCGTCCCAGACTCCTCGTTCCCAGAGTGTGAGCACGCCAGCGCCGCCGCCAACGATGACCTTTTCGCCCACGCTGGTCCCTTTTTTGGACAAGCCAGTGACTATGCATGAGCTCAGGAGCTCATCTTCTTGATCTTCGCTCTTCACCATGACTCCTCGCCGCAGGTCCGTGACGGCCAGCGTTGTGCCTCCCGTGGTCACCCATTGCTTGCTGAAGCCACTGGTGCTAGCTGCCGTTGGAGGGAGCGGCGTGAGAGAGGTTATGTAATCATCGTGCGGGTGATGGGTCTGCTGTGGTTTCGGCGCGGCTTTCGGCCCGAGATCTCGTAGGTCGTAGAGGTGGAGCGCCGAGGAGTCGGTTGCGAGGAGGAGTGTCTGTGGGGAGAGCGCATGGACGAGTGAAGGCGCATCGATTCCGTTCGTAGCACTGTCACACATTAGACCCCGTATATTCGATAAGTAATTAGAGGGTGACCATACACGTCCAGCGGTACAGCTATCTTCGCAGTGACCTTGCCTGTCGCGACGTCTGCTGCTTTGACTATGCCGTCTGTGCCCGCCGAGTACAATTGCGTGCCATCGACGCCAAACGTCAGCGTCCTGCAGCTTCCCTTGTGTCGTCTCGTCTTCCACGCCGTGTCGATGTAGCCAAAGCCGTTCTCCGAAGCTAGCGTCACCTCGTTGTCGCTGTCATCGCTCGCGCCGCCGGGCAGTCTGTACGTCTGGACATGGCCCGAGGCCAAGCCCACAGACACAATTGGCTCCTCTGGGTGGACCGCTTGGGCGAAGAGGTCGTGGTCAAGGGGAATGGCGCATAGTGTCTCGAACATGGTTGTGTTGTGAAGGTGCTGTCGTCGCGACTGTATCGAGAACTTTTTTTAGTGGAGAGCTCCAGGATACGGAAGGTGTAGCCGACGCAAAGCTTGGCGCGCCTCTATCGACGGCGTCCCTACAGGTGCGAGCGCGTCAAGCCTACTACAGGCAAAGCTTGCAGACTATCTTCGCTGAAGTAATGCATCACCACTCGACCCAGGGACCGCGTTCAGGAGCTACCTCGTCATCGAGTGGCTGGAAACCGGCCGGTGGCCTGCTCGATTCTCCGCTGTCGTGTCTTCTGTATTCAAGTCCGCCAACCAGGCTTCCGGATCCTCAATTCCAACCTTAGAGTATTCCATCTCGAATTCGCGTCTAGCCGGCATTCCGCGTCTTCTTCGCTCAATTCAGTCCCTTTCTCGATCATGGATTTGTCCGTCAGCATCCTCAGCATCGCCAATCACCCTTTTTCTCTCGAGCACGCGTCGCCATCAGATCCACCACGTCTTTCGCGGCAACGCTGCATCAGTTGACCATGTCTCGTAGTTCACTAACTACAAGATCGATTCGGGAAGGTCGTTGTTGCCCGTCGAGTTGGTCGAAATTGACATATCAGATCATGCCTGAAAGCGTAATATAGCCGGACACGTTGTTGAGCGATTGGTCCAGATTGCCAACTTCGGTCAAGTTGCCCTAGAATGATGGAGAGGGGAAAGATGCAGGTACGAAGTCATCGAATTCAGGGTTATGGACGGCAATATATACCTTACCGTCCAACACCTCACTTTTCAGCGCGTCGGATTCCCCAAGGACCTGGTACAGGCTGACTATCATCGCCTCAACCCTGTAGCAGACATACTACCTGCATAAGCTCCACGATGCATATTGCGACCCTCACCACTGGGCTACTGGCCCTTGCTACAACTACCCTCGCGTACTACACGCCCAAGACACACCTCAACTATAGCGTAGTAACCGGCATCTTCGCACAAGACGACCCCGCGACAGACGCCTCAGCCTTCAACTTCACAGCCAGCAACTTCGGTCTCCTCTCGCGCTCCTATCCCAGTGACAGTACCTACTCCGGGAACTGCAAGCACGCAACACAGTGGCAGCGCCTCTCCCACTACATCAGCACCCTCAACAGATACGCCAAGCGCACGGAGCGCTACACCCTCCTCTTCATGGGCCGCCACGGCGAAGGCTACCACAACGCCGCGGAATCCTACTTCGGCACGCCTGCGTGGAACTGCTACTGGAGTGAGCTAGACGGCAACAGCACCGTCACTTGGGCCGACGCGCATCTCACGCCCGCAGGCGTCAACCAAGCTCTCGTCGTAAACAAATTCTGGGCGCATCTCCTCAAGGACGAGAAGATCACCCCACCAGAGACATACTACACCAGCCCCTTGTACCGCTGTCTTGACACCGCGAGGCTCACATTTGAGGGCCTCAAGCTGCCATGGGATAACCCGTTCATCCCCACAATTAAGGAGCTCTTCCGCGAGGGCATCAGCGCGCATACCTGCGATCGCCGTAGCACCAAATCCTTCATCCACGAGCACTTTCCGTACTATAAGTTCGAAAAGGGATTCGCAGAGAGCGATCCCTACTGGCAGGCGCTGCACGCAGAGCCTCAGGTTGATCAAGATATAAGGTCGAAGAAGGTACTCGATGACGTCTTCTCCACAGACGGTAGCACGTATATCTCGGTCACGTCGCATTCGGGGGAGATTGCGAGTTTGCTGAGAGGTGAGTGAATGAGGCAAATTGAGAGTGAGGAAGCTAATGCAAAATAGTCCTTGGGCACCGCACTTTCGGTCTGAGCACGGGTGCTGCGATACCGGTGCTGGTTAAGGTTACGACGCTCGCTGGCGAGGCGCCGGCGACAAGCACGATTCCGTATACGCCGCAGAAGACGTGTGCGAAGCCGCCGACGATTAGGGATTCGAGCTGTAATGATTGTTCGTGCTGTACCTAAAGCAGAGGGATGGGTGAAGAAGACCCAAAAATAATTTAATGTGTATTTCATTCAAATCGGATGCGATGACAGTGATATGTGATGAATTTGGGCCACTCTGTTCTGCGCGATTTAGTCTCTTCATTGCTATCACTACTCACCGGAACGAGCTTTTCCCGCCGTTGAGTTCACTCTGGCGTCCCGCTTCTTCCGTCGGTCAAACCTCCGTTCTGTTCTACACGTTCAGTGTATCAGCTTCTCTTATCGTTTTCGAAGTTTGTGCCCACTCCGTCTTGGTACCAAAGTATATTTTCTGCGGGCCGGATATTAAGACTTATTGGCTATGGCATATTGACTAGAGTCATGTTACCTAATCACCGTCCGCTGGAAGTGATGTGGCTCCTAGAAATGAGCCTCTGGTATCAAGAGAGGATGGGTACTTTTGGTGAGCATGCCTATGGCAATTGGAGCCCCCCTCTCCAGTCCGCCACAGTGAGTTTCAGGCTTCTATTAGTGCGGTATGAATTGGCCAAAATGTGAGAGAAATATGGAAACACGACTCATGGTTCAATTTTGCGAGAAACTGCTGCCTTGCACATAACCGTATTTTTTTTTACCTTACAGTGCGATTTTGGCTCTTCCCCGCGAACCCATTATATTGGTTGAGCGCCGACAACATACATATATGTCTTCGCTGAACACCTCTCTATCCTAATCTCTTCTCAGCAATTCGAACTTTGACGTACCAAGTTTCAGGGCGATTCTAAACTATCTCCCATCATTCATGGCCTGCCGTCGCGAATTCCCTCAGTCGCGCCTTCCTGGCCGTACCGCCGAGCAACCGGCGAAACCATTCCCTGGGCGAGCAAACACAAACGGGCACTCACGCTCCAATCATTCCTCCGTACCCTCTCCATCCTTGTCGACCTTCCGTCAAGATGGTGCTGCCTATGGTCGAGTAAGGACTCGACAATCGATGCATGCTCGCGACTGACATTCGCAGTATCATATCCAGCCCTTCCTTCACATTCCTCTTGGGCGAGGAAATGGACCCAGTGCTCGTCCACTCCAAGGCCTTGTCTTCCATCTCCAAACCTCTAGATCGCCTCATGAATGGAGAGATGATGGAAGCCATAGATCACAAGGCTGAGCTTCCGCACGTCGAGAAGAACGACTTTGCACGACTAGTCGAATTCGCGTATCGAGGCGACTATACCCCACCGCCTATGGAGCCGTATGACAGTCAGTTCTCGGAGCTCGAAGATAAAACGGTGGATTCTAAAAGGAAGGCGGAATGGGCCAAGGGCCTGCTCTGGCGCCTGGGTGGAGACAAAGAGCTAGGCGAGATAATCGCTAGTATGGAGACATCCAACCTGACAGAGCTTAAAGACCGCGAGCAGGAGGTAACCCAGGAGCTTCGCGATCGGCGTACTCAGGCACAAGAGGGTTTTGCCAGAGCTAAGATCGAGACTCAGCTGAAAGAAAGGAGGATCCATGATGGAATGACGGCTTCTCAGAGGTTCCACTCGCGGGACTATGTCCATGGCAAATTGCCCCGGGACGACATCATCGACGGCTTCACGGACAACTTGGAACACAATTTGCCTTTGAGCTACGCGCCTCTTCTTCTCGCTCACGCCAAAGTCTACCACCTTGCAGACTACTTTGAGATTTCCGCTCTGCAAGGTCTGGCACTGGAAAAATTGAGAAACGTTCTCGACAAATTCCAATGGAACCCATGTCCCGAGGAAAGGGTCGGCGATATTCTCGAGTTGGCTCGGCATGTGTACAAAAATACAACGGACCGAGCCCTCAATGGCGTACCCAATCCTCTGCGAGAACTCGTAGTGGACTTCGTCTTTGTCAATCTCGGCGAGATGGAGGAGCAGTCCACCGCATTTGAGGGGGTAATCCAGCAAGGCGGCGACTTCATGGTTGATGTCTGGCGTGTCCGCAAGAAGGAGGAGAGATTGGAGAAAGCGAAGAGATTGGCAGCGGCCAAAATGGACTTCGATTAGAGGAATCGCCATGACGGTGTTGGTGTTGGAGGCAAGGGAGAGGCTATTTACACATGGGTTCTTCCGATTTAGATGGGCATGGCGATGATACTGGGATTTGATTGATCTGGAGCACTTGTCTGCTCATTGGAAGGTCGGGACATAATTCGCCCAAGTCCCTCTGTATATACCTCTTGGGGCAGAACGGAAGCTGATACAAGCGATGACGATAATAGCCAGGCGAGTGAGCAGATAGACAACAATAGCAGGAAGCTGATACCATCGTCTCTGCCGTACAAATTTTTCTCGTCTCGTCTTCAATGCATGTAGCTTTGTCGCCGCAGCCAATAAGGCAGGTAAGTCGGCTGGAGTTGGTTGCTCCACAAATCCTTGTTGGACGTCTTTGGCCAGTTGTTGCGCGTCTCCGTAATTGCGATATCTGTTCTGGAGGAGCACGAGGTTCTTGCCTGTCGCGCTTTGGATGTCTTTGATCAATTGATGAAGCCTTTCCTCCTCAGCTTCGATAGCGCCGTCCATGCTGTTTGACCTCAGGTAAAGCAGGTACGTCAAGATCGCCATGAGAAATGGCAGAGCGATGCCAGCAAGCGCACAACCAATCCAAATCCACCGTTCTATCGGAGTGGGGAAGTTGAATTTCCAAGCTCCGCAATGGATTGCGCCAAATAGAACGGTGGAGATGGAAAGCATGCCGATGAAGAGCGACTGATCATCATCCCGGCACGCGTCGTTTGGAATACGACTCTGTGTCCGGCGTAACACCGAGCTCTGTGGCGGTGATGGGAGCAGATATGTCCAGGCCAACCCGTCGTAATGATATAAGGAATCGAATCTCGGGATCCTATCGTCTTTGAATTGGATAGGCTCTCCTATGTCCTTGGGCTTCTTCCATTGCGCGATATATGTAAGGAGCGAGATGACGGAGAATGAGAGCGTAATCATCTCAAACTGCGTCACGGGAAGGCTTCTGACAGCTCGAGTGCCCAGCTCGATCCACAATCTTAGGATCTGCCATACCCAGAACAGCCGGACCAGTATGTCTGCTTTGTTCTTATCTTCGATCTGGGATTGCGTGATACGTATAACGGTCATGAGGCCAGCGAGCGGGTCGCTTGGTGGCCTTTCGAGGCTGGTGGCCAGCCAATCTGCGGGTATCATTCGTTGGTTGACGATAATGCCGCCCATGTTCGCAAAGTATACGTGCGTCATCGTCCACGGAATGGTCATATACATGGTGCATGACCGAGGATGTGCTGCTGCGTGATACCCCTTGGGGACGGAGCTGTGATAGTCCGGCCATGGATCGCTGTTGGGCATTACTTGCTGGACAGTCTCCTTAGGTTCGTCTTTCTGAATGCCGTCATCATGAATATCCTGCTCGTAGTGTATCGAACTCGTCGACGAATTTATTATGTCGGGACTGGCATTCGGTGGCTCTGTCGACGCCTCATGTTCTGGCGCTGTAACTGGGTTCGCGGCCTTCTTAGAATCATTCAGAGCGACCTGACGTAATTCAGCTATTATTCAAGAACATTGGCTTAGCGGAATCATTTACATATTCCTCTGTCGACATTCTCTGGCGTTTTTCAGCGTGGCTAACCTGAACCCATGGCCATGTAGAAGATCGAGAAACCCGAAAGGTAGGCCACCAACCTGACAGAATATCACGAAGGAAGAACAGCCAGGATCCCGCGTCTATACACCATCCCTTTCGGAAGAGCGCTTCGTGTTGCTCATCTATGCGGAGGAAGTCGTCCAAGGCGTTTCGCAGCTCCATGACGGCGTGGGCGAAGACTAGTTCGGGGAAGACGATCATGATAAACGTCCACTTCATCTTGCGGACTGTTTGCCAACTCAGACCGGGAATAGCCTGGCGTTCTCTTTCTGGTCCCGGGACGTTGAGATGGAGGACTGTCCAGGTACATGTGAATACCAGGGCGAGACAGGATAAGACGATGCTGGAACCGCCTCGCTCGGTGGGACCTTGTTGCCATGGTACGAGCTCCTCGAGGTCGTTATTGTTGGCCATGTTTGCCTGTCGATGAGTTACAAGATATTGGGGCGGTTCAGTGGACGTGATAAGAGGACATGTAAATAAGGCTTCCGCAACTTGTCATAAGGGGTTCCAAGGGCATAAGTAGGGGACCTGCAGTTCTCCGTACAGACCGGAAGACCTCGTCTTGTCCCCTGCAGCAAGAAAGTGCGAGAAGGGTTTCAGGTTGTGGTTGCTCACATTCCTTGGTAGCCGAACATATAGGTCGGTATTCTAGAGAGCGTCATAGATGCTGACAGGCGATTACGCCTCGCGGGTAGGCATCCATGTGACGGACTCGGCGTCATTGGACATGTTGAGGCATCTCGCGGTGGATGTAGGAAGCATCGAATAGAGGCCTCCCCGGCAAGAGGCATAAGTATGGCATACGGAATTGATCAGAAAGGCAGTACACTTTGCACGGCATAGTCGGTGAAAGCGTGGGTGTCGTTTCAGCCTTGCAGCTAGTCGCTATTTCCCCTAGAAAACTCGCGCGAGAGTGTTCGGAGATCCGATCCGGAGCTCCGATAGATTGCCGAGATAACGACGCGTCTTATCTGCCTCGTCGACCCTGCCTCGTCTTTTCCTTCCCGCCTCCACTTGTTTCATCTCGCTCAGCATCCTATCAACCTAGCAAGATTCTTATGCATGGTATCTTTGCCTATCATGAACCGCATCTCCAGCAAAGGCACATGGACGGAGACGCGCTCCGTCGCGTTCTCTATGCTTGTCACACCATCGCGAAAACTGCACGACCCATGATCCAAATGTTCATTTACCCAACCCGGCTTTATATTAATCCAGGGGACTGGACTCTGAGCAGTTCCGTGGCCCCGTTATGGTGTCGTTGTTGGAGGTAGCTCGTACGACCATCGTGAACATAACGACAACGCTGTAACACGAGATCGTGGCGCATCAACCGGAACGTTGTCGAGTTTTCCCAGTTGGACACAGCCCTTGAAGTCCGATTGCCTTTTCAGGGGAGGACAGGTGGGCTACCCTATATGAAAGGACCCACCAGGATGTACAGCAATCGTCCCAATACCTTTCGAGGCGTCGTCATGAGAGCGCAGGAGATGGAGGGCTTGTGACGCAGAGAGAATTTGTGAGAAGTGTCTCATATATTATGGAAGGGTGTACCGAAGTACCATTGCATCCATCATACTTCTGCACTTCGAACCTTCCGCAGATTCGCAACCACCATATAACATATGCTTCCAACTTTCATTATTACTACGGGCCTCTTCTGGCTTTCCTCTTGTGTTGCTATTGAGAGGAGAGCCTGCAGGCAGGTTTGGGTACGTACTTGAGTCGCTGCATTTAATTCTATAGAACTGACATTCCAAAAGCTGCAATGCGGTGGCCTAGAGTACACCGGAGAGACATGCTGCGCGGAAAGGCTCAAGTGCGTGCAGCTGACGGAATACTACCATCAATGCCAACCAGATCCTTCGGTAACATCTCCGTCTCATCTCTTATGTAGCAACAGCTGACAGTTTCAGGCATCTGCAAGCCCTGGAGGTCCTGGAGGCACTGGAGCTCCAATTTATACGCCAACTGGTCCCACAGCTTACACAACAACCATAGCTGTGAGCACGACTTCTCATGCTCAGTCACCATACCCTGTTCCGACGGGGTCGGGGAATGGGTGCGGCTCGTGGCAGATGACAGATGGTGTCTGTTGCCCATTGTACGACAAGAATAACAATAAATCCGAGAGCTGCAGTGGTACTGGATCGAATTGCGTTACACCTCCTGCCGCCATGTGCAAGAGCGGCACGATGTATCCCGAGGTTCATTCGGTTGGCAAGGAGGAGAAATGGCACTACAGCGTACGTGTCTCAGTTCCCATAATTGAGCCCACAACTGAGAACCCCAACAGCGATCTACGCATTTTGGCTTAACATCCGGAGGAGCATGCGGCTATGGACTCTATGGCCTTTGTACCAAGGGCTCGAAGACATCCTCTTGGACCGACCCAATGCTCGGCAGTACCTGCGACGCCTTCTGCAAAGCCTACCCCATGCTCTGCAAAGATCCTTCTGACAGAACCTTGCGTGGTAACTTCGCTGCCCCGAATGGCGACTACTACACCCAATTTTGGTCCTCGCTGCCCGGAGACTGGGATAACTACCTCTCGTGCGGTGAGTGCTTTGAGCTGATCCACACAAAGCCCGATGGCAGCGACTATGCCATTGGTGAAGCCGGTTATACCGAGCCCATTGTCCTAGAAATCGTCGACTCTTGCCCCTGCAGTGCAAACTCCAAGTGGTGCTGCGGGCCCGGCGCAGACCACTGCGGAGAAATCAACTTCAAATATGGATGCCCACTGCCGGATGACTCGATCCATCTCGACCTATCCGACATCGCTATGGGACGTCTGCAAGGCAACGGTAGTATGAATGACGGCGTCATTCCCACCCGCTACCGCCGTGTCCCATGTCCTAAGCCTGGCAATATCTACCTCTGGATGCGCGAGGGCGGCTCGTCATACTATTTTGCGCTCACTGCTGTCAACGCTGCGGGTATTGGCAGTATAACTAACATTGAAATCAAGGGTGTAGGATCGGATACTTGGACGAGCCTCGTGCGCGACCCACATTACACGTCAAGCAGACCGCAGGAGAGGTATGGCGCCTGGGTCATCCCACAGAACACGGGACCGTATGATTTGCCTATTGCTGTGCGCATCACGAGTGCGGCTGGTGAACAGGTCGTGTCTGAGATGGCGATCAAGAGTTTCGATCCCCCGGCGGATACCGTGAAGGGTTTCTGGTATTTGGATACGGGGGTGCAGTTTTCGAAGTAGATTATCATGGTGGGCTGGTAGTGTTTGGGATTGTTGTTCAAGTTGAAGTTTGAGGCGACCTTCCAAGATGTTCTGAGTGTCAATTCTTTGTGGAGTAGCGATTGGTGGCATGATGTACTCTTCTGGAACTTGGCTACTATTTCTCGATCTGATATTTCTTACGCCTGGTGTTCAGAGTGGCGCAATTCTGAGCTACTCGTGTTCTGTATGGTCGGGATCGCAAATTGGTGGAGATCGAGGCCCCTGATTGGTGGAAAATCCAACACGTTCGAGGTAATTTCACAGCGACGATCTTCATCACGCAACACAGAATCGAGGGCTGGTCTTTCCACCTCAGTATCATGAAATTTTGGGCCACCACGAAAAATAGTACGCAGTGTGAAGACGCATGTCTGTCTGCGCGCGATCCCTGGATACACCGTCTTCAGCATAAATATTCTGTCTTGCCCGTTTGAGCTACTTCAATCACAGCGGGTGTTCTTATCATACTGAGCCATGCCGTAGCTGCCGCGGGGTTCCGCATGCACGAGAATCCTTGACAAAGCTGAATCACAAATGAATGTTTTGCATTACAACGCATACAACGTGAACCCAAAAGATCAGGTATCATATTCTCACGACTTCTGCTCCTCAGACCTACTCACCGCGCCCTCTTGTTTCCTCTTTCCACCATTATCCTTCCACTCTAGCACCATTTCCAAAAGAATCTGCCCATTTAGGCAGTCTCGTTCTTGGTTTCCAAACCCTTCTTTTCCACACCGCTGTCGCCGAACTCTCCGCTGTGCGTCTCGGTAACGCCAAGGCGGGCCAACAGCTCACCCAAGCCAACCTCAGCGTGGACTTCATCCCACCTCTCCTTGTCGCGGGCGGCAACACCAACACTGCCGAACAAGATATCCATCTCCTCGAGGGAGAGACCCTTGGTCTCGGGGAAGAAGAAGAAGATGAAGGCAGCACCGCCGAAGGTGAGGAGGCCGAAGAAGATGTAGGTGCCGTATGTCATGCTGTTGAGCATGTCGGGGGTGACTTGACCGACGATGAAGTTGTTCATCCTGCGCCACATTAGCCACTGTGTAGACGATGTAGCAAGGACGGCACTTACCAGTTAGACGAGGCACCGAGAGCAATACCATACGGGCGGTTGGAAAGCGGCCAGATTTCTGAGACGACAATCCACGCGCAAGGACCCCATGAGTAACCGAAGTGGATGACGAAGAGCCAGACCATGGCCACGGCGCCCCAACCGGCGGCGGTGTGGTGTTCCCAGTCGTGCTGGTTCTTTGCAGTGATGACGGCCTGTCAATACGTAAGTATTCGTTTGCCCTCTTGCGATTCAAAATTTGCGACTTACAATGATGATGTGGCAAGTCGCCATACCGATAGCGCCAATGACGAGTGTTGGTTTACGGCCCCAACTATCCACATACATGACAGCCGGGATGGTAGCGACGAACATGACAATACCAACGACACCGGTTGCCAAAAGTGAGACGCTGTTGCTGGACAATCCGAGCTTTTGGAAAATCGTGGGCGCGTAGTACAAAACGGCGTTAATACCGGTCCACTGCTGGAAGAACATAGTGAGTGTGGCGACGATGACACGCTTGAACATGGCCTTGGACTTGAACAAGCTGCCTATGGCAACGAATTGAAGCTTGAAGGTGGAGAACGCGGACATGTCCTGGAGATGTGGGAAGTTCTCCCTCAGCGTCTTCTTCTCGAAGAGAGACTGGGCCTTGATCTCAGCGAATTCGAGCTCGATCAGCTCGTGCTCTTCGCCGAGGCCACGGAGCTTGGACAAAACGTTTCGCGCTTCGGGTTCACGATCGTGGTGAATGAGCCAACGGGGAGAGAAGGGCATGAAGATCATACCAACGCCGAGGAGGACTGCGGGGACAAGCTGAAGGCAGAGCGGAAGGAGCCAGGCTGATTCCTTTTGGGAAGTGCCTGTGCCACCGATGTAGTTCTGTAAGAAAGATTAGAAACAATGGACAATTTGAAGCTACAGGGAGCTCACAGTGCCGTAGTCAATCCAGAAACTGATCATGATGCCGAGCGTGATGGATAGCTGCTGTAGACCAACAAGAGCACCACGGACTTCAGGAGGCGCGATCTCGGCGTTGTACATGGGCACAATCATAGAGAGCGAACCAACACCCATACCTGTAGTTTGTAAGTCGCTGTACTTTGAATTGGGATAGTATACATACCAGTGATAAATCGACCCGCAAGGATAGAATCGTGTCCAGCAGAGATGGCGGTGGTCTGGATAACGACTCCGAGGATGAAAACTGCGACGTTGACCAAGATAGCATACTTTCGAGATAGGATTTCGGCGAGGAAACCGGAGTACATTGTTCCAAGCCAGGCACCCAGTTCGAGAATAGAGACGAGCCAGCCCTGCTTAGAAGAGTTCCATGTGAGCTTCTCCTGGTCGGAAATGTAATCGCCCATGTCTGGAACAGGTCAGTATTTTCATCCAAGAGGTCATAGAATACGACGTACGCTCTTTGAAGGAGGTCATGGTCAGGACACCGGAGAAAACACCCTGGTTGTAACCGTACAGCAGACCACCCAAACAAGCAAAGCACGCGATGCCAAAGACCTTGAGGTTCTTCAGCAGCGCCATAGGCCCAGCGCGCGTGTTGAGCGCCTTGCTGCGAGCCAAGGCGGCCGCCTGGAAGTCAGAACCTGAGCCACCGACGGGAGCCATGTTGTTCAACAGTCCTTCTCTTTCGAGTACCTCAGTGGAAGTTGTTGAAGGTTGACCGAAGCCAAGAAGATTAGGAAAAGGGACGAAGAGGTTCTCCTTGAGATCGGCGGCACGATGCAGCAGCACCCTCGCTTTTCTACCAGCCCGACCAAGTGGCCCGCGCCGCGCTACGGCACCTGCATGTGTAGGGTCATGAACAATTTGCAACCTGGTCTCGGGTAGCCACCAATTCATCCCAATGATTGCGAGCACGGCCGGATGGGTGGACCGATCTTGCAGAGACCGACTGAGCCGTGAGCTCCCAAAGGAGTGTAGCTGGATTGAGCGGCTAAATTGCTTGAACAAGCTTATTGGTGCCAAGCTACTGCGAGCTTAGTGAATAACGGTCAAAGCTTCTTTTCCAGAGGATACCGTGATCATTGCCGGCGCTACGGTTGTTCGGTGGTGGGGAGAATGCTGTCGCCTCCCGCTAGAAGTCGTGGCGTGTGGTGTAGAATGACAGCCGCCGGGTATGGAGCTGCTAGCGTTTACTTACCTCATGAGGACCACGCGAGAGTGGATGCGGTTCGGGGGTCCTCCGTACGGGGGAATGCGTTTGAGACTTTCCTGGAACACGCTGTTGAGGTGTGCCTCCCCCTCATCCTGAAGGAATTACCAAGACCTTCAGAATGGCTCTTTCTCCGTGGTCACAAGCCGAGCCTATAGTACAAGCCCTGTTAAGCTTCCAAGGTTCGAGAAAGATTGAAACGCCGCGGCGCTTGCATGCCATGCCAGCCCCGCGGGGATTCTGGTCGTGGAGGCGGGAGCTAAATTCTAGAATCCGCAGATCCTGGCTATTCTGCCTAAATTGCCATTCATTGCTGACAACTCCTCGACGGTCAGATTTCCTGGGCGGGGCAATCCCACAATTTGGAACTCGATGTCGAGTCCATCAGGCGGGAACACTGTCAGATGGAAATCAATTCCCGCGTGCCATTCAATTGGTGCTTGTTGAGGGGTTTGGTAGTACAGCTGTCGCCTTGCAGGGGGTGTCGTGGTGATAACGCCCTGCGAGTGTCCTACAAGGTGCTAACCGGTCCCGGATTAGCGGCATCTGATGCGCGTGAACTCTCTAGGGCTTGTCATGGAAACCTTGAGGGAGTCGAGCACTTGTCAGATAAGGAGGGTCAAATCCGAGGGGAACCGGGCCGCTGGGTTGCGGGACGATGAAGCCGGGACCAGAAAGAGACTTCTGCGTTGCTGGAGGATCCCACAACGTTTTAAACCAGCGCCATGCAGGAAGTGGCGCGTGGCATAAGTAGGGAGGGTTATCGTTCATCGTGCTGGTCCCGTCCCGCTGTTCTGCTTGAAACTGCATAGACAGCCAAAATTTCGCTGTTTCCCGCTGGTTGCACAGACAGATGCCCTGGCTCGTCCCGCCTGAAGGATTTTCTCCCATCCAATGGACATTCGGACATTAATATCCTTAGGGCACCCCCCCTTCATTGCTAGATACTGCAACAATGAGGCGTGGGTCTCAAGCACAGATGAATCCTACCGGATCTAACATGGAGTAGGGCTAAGAGGAAATGCGTTATGACTTCCAAGTGAGCAACATTCCTAAAGGTTTCTCGAGTGTGATGATTCCACCAGAAAGGTATTGCCTCGAGGTGTGGCTCACGATATAGATGGCCGTCCGTCCACGACGGCCAGATAGCACCGAGAAGAAAACAACATTGGTATATTGGACACCTCATCAAAGGAAGGGTGGGAGTACGATGAAGCGACCACCTGAGGCATTCTCGAGACGAACCACGAGCTAGGCCAATTACGGACTAGCTCTGGTTCCAGATCCCTTGGCAAAGATGGGACAGCTTCCACTTTCACACCGACACCACTGCAAGCCCACCACGGAAGACACCAGCCTTGAGAAGCATTCCCTGTCCAGTCAAGGGGCTGTAATCGTTCAGATATCCGTTCCTGGGATTTCCTGGATCTAGCACTGCCACCACGCTAGGGTGGACTTTTAACATAGCAAGCTTACGGGACGACCGACATTAGGCACGATTCTTGCTTTGCACGGAGGCATACGGCTCTATAATACTCGTCACTCCTCGATCTGCTAGCTGAGCGTCACGTGTCCGAAATCCGCTCAATCCGACGCACTTGACTTCGGGATTGAGGTAGTTACAAGAGCCGCTAAACCTGTCTGGGACCACCGCATAACGAGCACCTTGTTGGCTATACTTGCCTCCGAGTATCGTAATAGTGCCGCAAACATGAGGGGTCTTTTCAAGAGATCTTTTGCTCTCCTCACACTTCTCCTCTTCTCTATCCTAGTCGTAGCATCAGACCAGCAACCCTTCGAATTCGGCGCCATGGCACCAACATACACCCTCCCATCACTGCCCTATGCTTACGATGTGAGTACTCTATACGCTTCATCAACTGCGCCAGACGCCCAACTCATAGTTCCAGGCTCTCGAACCTCATATCTCAGCCCAAATCATGGAACTCCACCATAGCAAGCACCACCAAACCTACATTACAAACCTAAACAACCTTCTCTCCTCGCAAGCCGCTGCCATAACATCGTCCTCTATCCCCGACCAACTCTCCCTGCAGGTAGGCATCAAGTTCAACGCCGGTGGGCACATCAACCACTCCCTCTTCTGGCAGAACCTCGCGCCAGCATCTTCTTCAGATGCCAAAATCTCAGCCGCGCCGAAGTTAGCCAAAAGGATTAAAGATACATGGGGCAGTGAGGACAAGTTCCGGGAGGCATTCAAGGCTGCGTTGCTGGGAATCCAGGGCAGTGGATGGGGATGGCTGGTCAAAACGGACGTGGGAGGTGGAGAGAGATTGAGCATTGTCACGACCAAGGATCAGGATCCCATCGTAGGGAAGGGCGAAGTACCCATCTTGGGGGTGGACATGTGGGAGCATGCGTACTATTTGCAAGTAAGTTCATGACTGTCTTCGTTGTCAGCCTTCGTATACTGAAGAGAAGTAGTATTTGAACGGGAAGGCGGCATATGTGGAGAACATTTGGAATGTGATCAACTGGAAGACATCGGAGGAACGATTCTTGGGCACGCGCGATGATGCGTTCAGGATTCTGAAAGCGGCTCTGTGAAGCATATATATGCTAGATCGCGGACGAGAGCATTGAAGGACCGGCGCACTAGGCTGTCTTCATCTGTCTAGACCTCAGAGTACCTTGGTGGAGTTGCGCACGTGCCACGCGCCATCTTAGTACTCACGCAAACTTGCTCAACACGATCATGGGCGCTCCTGGATTTGTCTTGGCTCTGCTACAAAGCGAGAATAATGCCCTGTCTATTCGAACTTTTCAATGAAACCGTCGTCCCAAGACTACATACCCGCGTCCTCCTTTTCGTTTTCAACCGATAACATCAATAGGCCGACTCGCACAGAAAGTGCCATCACCCAACATCGATTCTCCCCTCTGTTCGACACCGGCTGCGATCAAAATGTGCAACGGACACTCTACGCGCGTCAGTCAGGGCGGCTCCATCGCGGTTCTCCGCCCGAGACAATCCTCAACTACACCATCGAGCTCCGAAATGCGCCTTCTCTTCTCGAATTCCAGTGAGGCACTCCTAGGGCGAGTGGGGACACGGGTAGATTTCCAGAGATCGGGCCAAAGAGATCATATTGATGACGAGCCTTGCTGGGTGGTCATACAGTAAGCCTCCTGACCCACGGGATCAATTATATGAAAGTTGACATCGTATAGTCGAGACGGTGATCTGAGTTGCTCCGAGAATTCGCTGGTTTCCAGCATGGATCCCATGTTCGAGTTCCCCTTGGAGATGGGGTTAGACACCTTAACGCAACTATCGCAGAGACTGGACCTCGGAGTTGGCGAAGGAGGTATTATCGGACGGCGGGTATCTCTGATGAGAAGATCGAAGACGGGTTCGGCGACGGTGGCGGAAGGAATAATCGGATGGAACTAAGACTTTACTGGCTTGTGTGAGTCCAGACCGACTTGACTGCTCGTACTTTTGCCAGCATAGAAGAACTGCAATCCAGATTTTTACCCTAATCGTAGCGTCCGGCGCGTCATCTCGATCCTTCCTAAGGGGGGTGGGATCATTGCATACCCGACGCGTTCCCAGAAACTACCCGCACCAGTGCCCGTACGTCGCACTATCAGAACGAAACGGCACTCGTTACTAGTGTCAGAATCGAAATATACTGGTGCAATTGCGTGTATTGCCAGCAGATTGTCGGCCGAGCTAAGATCGTCTGTGCCATGGGCTATGAAAGATCGAGTATCTTGATTCCCCAAAGAGTAACTAAGCTCAAGCATAGAGCACAGGTAGCGAGGGTGGCGTATCGGCGTCGTCCACGCAGTGATATGAATGAAAACGCTGAGTTGAGGCACGATATTCGTAGTAAGAGAAGGGTACCGTTCCTGATATTGTTGCCAAGAAAGCAACTGTCCGGACTGTAGTTCAACCTGAAGGTCCTTGTATTTTTCTATCCTCCATATTCCTAGGAGTGGGATCGGTGACCAGCTGACGCGACCTAGCCATCCAGCCCAGGACCAACTCGGGAATCCGTGACGACGCATGTAGGTAGACGACTTTGACCAGAAGAGGCTCTTTATAAAGGTTGGACTACGTCTCGTCTCGTGTATCAATATCGAATTTGTGTATGGCAGGCCCCAATGATTTCTAATTGCAAAGTTTCTCTCGTAGAAGGAGAATATGCCTTGCAATGCATTCAGAACATCGTCTGGGTATGACAGGTAGCGTTTCGAGTACTCTGCGAGGCTTCCATACACTGTCAGGGCGGTCGTGCTAGCGTATATGAACGAAGTGCCATGCGGACCCAGTTCTAAAGTCAAGGGTAATGAAGTCAGTACAAGACATTGTATCAAGTATCATACGTGCGCTTGGATTGCATACCATTTCTTATGCACTCAGGAGATTCGAGGTACAATTGTCGCTCCGTAAAATACAAGCGTCTCGTTGCCAAGAGCGCCTCCTGATAAGTCCACCCTCTAGAAGCCCATGCGCTAGACTTTATCTCCTGGTCAGGCTCATGGATGAGTTGAAATCTTCCATGATGCGCAAGATGGGAAGCCGGACAAGGGGAACGAGGATAACTAATGCCAGGTAGGCCGTGATGCGGATCCTCTCCTACGCAGGCAATGAGCGTAAGGAAAGCGTTCGTATATATGACGTCCATTCGACGAATCTGACGAAGTTTTAGGTCATGGTCCGCTTGAGGTATGCAATATCGATCTACCTTTGGAAACATAATTAGTATATATTCGCACTGGCAAGGCCATCCTACATCTACGTACCCAGAGCCAGCGGAAGCCAATGCTTAGACAAAAGGTCATGGAATCCTCTATGGTTTGTGGAACTCGGGAGGGTAATTGAGAATCTGGCGATTGATCTACCGCAGACTTAGATCCCCAGACGTAGCTCAACGCCAGATATGGTTCGCCGTTTGGAAGGGGTACGAGGTAACGAGTTTGACAGTTGATGACCGTGAGCTGGAATTCATCATCTGAAGCCATTCCGATCAATGGTTGCGAGGATGGAGCTTGCTGTAACCAATCTTGAAGTATTGAGGGATCGATCATCGATGGAACAGGTTCTCATCGTGGTGGTTTCTCAATCGGCAATATGAGGTGACATTCTTCACCGTAGTTGGTCAGCTGGCAGAGCGCCAGTGGAAAGTATATTCCGAAACGACTTTCGTCTTCAGCATTGGCTAGTTGCTTGGTGACGCGGCCGCACTCAGCGATTCTCTGACTTCGGAGCTTCCAGGAGCTGTCTGGGGAGTGTCGCGAGGGAAGACATTTTGAGAGGAACTCGCACAACGTGCAGTCGCTTATGGACCACCTACGGGAAGGCCCAAGGCGGCAGACATAGGTACCTGACCCGGAGAGCAACATGTATAATTGTCGCTCGACGAGGTCCTCACAACGTTTACACAGTCCGTAGGGCTCGTTGATCGATGGATCCATGCTGCCTGGCGGTGATCGTTAGTACCTTTTCGGGGTTGTAGTTGGCATATATCACTGGGACTTGGGAAAAGGGAGTCGGGCTGAAGCCTCGAGCGCTTGGCTTGGGCTCAGCCCCTCCGCATGCGTTGGCATTGATGCAGACATCAAGTAACCAGTTTCAGAGAGGCTGTGCTTATTACTCGAGATGAAAGTGCAACCCTCAGGCCTGGGTTTTTCGATGTCGAGATCATGGTGGTCGAATAATGGAATAGGACTGTGGAAAGGGGGACGGGCAGGGAACGGAGCGGTCGCGGAAATAGATCCGTCACATAATCGAAGCGTCTGATTGGCCGGTATCAACCGTCGTTAGCGTCACCTCAACCTCTCACACTTCAGCGAGCCTCGATAGCGTCGACAACTGCGTCCCTCGCACAATGTCATTTCACGCCAGTTTCTGCTTTCCATTGACCCACAATACATCGACCAAATTAGTGCACAACTACGATGGACCTCCGCCCTCGGCATCAGCGAACGGCGCGGTTGCGGAAGGAGGTCGCGTGCCTTCTTGCCAGAATGAGCCACCTCATCCCAACTATCGTCACCGCCTCACGGAGCCAATGCTAATTCTGCGACACGATGCTTCGCGGTAGAAGAACGATGTCTGCGGCTACTAACTAGGTAGCATCATTGCCGCGCCTCCGACGACAGACCTCGCATCCGCTTCCTCAACGCGAACCAGCCGTCTCCAGAGTCATGGACGACTCTCCTAATGTTCGCACGCAGACCAATCACCTGTCTGAGGCCCTCTCTACCTTTCCCAAGCGCCTCTAAAGACTTGCTAGGAAGCTCCCATCGATCACTGAGCGACCTTCTCACCCCGCCTGCCACACTCTGCGTCTCACCATCCTCCACATTCAAGCCGTGGTTGTTGCTGTTGCCCTCATGACGCCCTTCCTGAACATCCGGTATCCAGGCCCACGCGAAGAGAGCGCCAAAAAGCATCAGCACGGCAAATGAAATCAGCAGATACCCAAAAGGGCCCGACTCGCTGCCCGGCTTGTTGATGTGCGTCACAGGCAGAATGAGCTGGATGATTATTGATCCAACCTTGCCAGAAGCTGCGGCAATACCATGGCAGGTACCCCTGTATCGCGTGGGAAATATCTCGGCCGGAAGCATGAAGGTTATGGTGTTCGGTCCTAATAAGTCCGTCAGCCCATGCACTTGTATTGGGAGGTATTAAGTCTGACCGAGATTGAATATTAACTGACTGATGACGTAGAGCGCTATGGTCAGAGAATGCAGATCCGTCTGGTATGCCCGAAAGAACGTTCCACCGGCGACGGCGAATAAAACGGCCAAGACCACGAAACTCCACGCCAACCATGTCGAACGCGGAATA
Organism: Pseudomonodictys pantanalensis; assembly: GCA_019022785.1. Lineage (NCBI taxonomy): Eukaryota > Fungi > Ascomycota > Dothideomycetes > Pleosporales > Parabambusicolaceae > Pseudomonodictys > Pseudomonodictys pantanalensis. Next base: position 39,371 of record JAFHBV010000034.1, on the reverse strand, counting down.
TACTTGATGATTTTGAGCAGGATAATGGAGCCAAGTAGTGATCCGATGCATATCGTGATCATGGAGCGTTCGAGGTCCTGCTTGATGACCTCGTAGATCGTGGTTGTGGGATCCGAAAAGTCCGAATCCCACATCGGCAACGCTCCGGTATCATTGCCAGGTTTCGACATCCATATCTTGGAGATTGTGCGAGGGTTGTTCAGGCCAAGACCATAGAAACCGACATCAAGTATCAGCCAACAGATGGATGTGCCAGCGAGCAGGCGTATATTCCCTTCCTTGATGAAGAATTCGTAGATCTCCGGCCACGTGAACTGCTCGATGCGGCCGTTATTCCTCTCCCGGGGTTGTCCTTGACTGTCCCTCCTTGGGTTGGACCTGCCATTGCCAGTATCACCAGCTGTACCAAGCACGTTTGTAGCAATGCTCCCCTGTCTTGTTCGTACCACGGTAACACTCGTGCCATTAGGCTCGGTTGGCGTCACGTTGTCCTCTGGATTTGACCCTGGAGCGGGGCGCTCTCGCTGGGCCAGCTCCACGGCATCTCCGTTTTCGATGTGCGATGCCCTTGCTGGGGCTATGAGTGGGTATACGTATGCAGCATCCCTTCGCGCTTTCCGATCGTTCTGTTCGACGAGTAGGGTGTATCGCGGTGTCTCGGGGATGGATAATCGTAGGATGATCGCTAGAAATGCAGGAAAGGCGCCGACTCCGATAACACACCGCCAGACAGAGTCTATGACAGGAGCCGCGACTTCGTAATCTGTCTCCTGTGGTTTCAGCCCGCGGTCATGGCTAATACCCTTCAGAGCCCCCAGACCAACGAGGTATGCCAGCAGCTGCCCCAAAGGCTGCATGAAGAACACGGCGGCCAGGATCCTCGCTCTCGACCGCTTCGACGCCCATTCAGCAGTTATCACCGCGGATAAAGGGTATTCAGCACGTATGCCGATGCCGAGGACGAATCTCCAGAAGATGATCCAGCTCACAAAGCTCATGGAGTGCTTACCAGACGAGCTTTGGAAACCGGCTGAGCTTTGGGCCATGCCCAGCGTGGCGACGATGACGATGATGAGCTCGATGCCGTAGAGCTTCTGCCGACCGTATCGATCACACATGTGGCCGAAGAGGAGCATGCCCAGGACGCTTCCGCAGAGGGTGGCGACGTTGATGTTGCGTTCGTGGTGAGTGGATGTCTCATTATTCCACCAGATGTACGCCAGGCACGGCGAGATGACATTGGTGGCGAAGAGGTTGTAAGAGTCGGTAAAGAAGCCGGAAGCTGCTACAGCGTATACGCGAACATTGAAGCCATGTTGGTCGATGATGGCTGTGACGCGGGTTTCTCGTTGTTCATCAGTCTGAGCGCGTCTGTTAGTTTGGCTGGACACGTTATCGATAAAGAGCCGGGATCAGCTTGCCTTGATGTCTCGGCCCGGAGCTTCGGGTGTCAACCGCTCCCAGAATCGGGAGGCCCATGACCACGACATGTTTTTAGGATGGATACAAGGATGTCGCTCTCCTCAGCTGCGGGCTGCACCGATCGATATAAATGCGAGCAAGGCAAGCGTGTGGGTGTTCCGTGGAAACAGCCCCAGGGGCGCAGACCTCACGAACTCAGCCTACGGGCAGAAAACGGGAGGACTTCTGACGCAGGGTGATATGGGAGCCGCCACAGCGCCATCTAAGGAGTCGGCTGCCTTGCTCACCGCGAATGGCCATCTGCACGAGAACAGCGACGCTCCTCAGGCTGCAGGCTCGCTCGGCGCCTGGCTGTCCTCGCATGAGCTGCCTTCTGCCCTCCCGTATTTCAATCCACAGCAAGCTTTTTATCGCCATCACTTGGGGACAGAAAGCGCTCGCCAATTGTCATTATGGCAGGACCGATCCCGCTCGGCACACAGGTTTCGGAACTGATCCAAGCCGCCAAAGCGTGCAAATCGATTTTCGACGCGTTCTTCCACAAGTATGACAACGCACAGGGCCGGTTACGCGAGCTCGCGCTGCTCATCAATACCTTCGAAGAAATTCTCGAACAGAACCAGGAGACGCTGAAACGTCAGAATTCCACATATCCTGGTTATCGAGGACTGAAAGCGACTCTGGAGGAGTGCGCGGACTTCGTGAAGAAGTACAGGGACGTATGTGACCGGAAGAGCCACGGAGCGAAAACTATCGCCTTGACTGCCCTCTACGCCCTGGACCAAAATCATGTCGCAAGGCTGGATCGGCAGCTCATGCGACACGCCTTGCCAATGCTCCTCTGGAATTCAAATTCTATGCTGTAAGGCTACCCCTCTACATGCTTTGACGAGGAATACTGACACGGCACGACACTCAGAAAGTGGGCTTTCGACAGAGGAGAAGAGCCTCCGGTCATCCAGCAGCCTGATCTACCCTTGACTGTACCCTCAGCAGAAGAGCTTTATGCAGAGGGCGACGATGCGCAGGCTGGCAGAGCGACTCCGGATGAACTGGAGCGGTATCGTCAAGAAATGGCGGCGTTAGACCGCTTTCGTCAGGAGATGATGGCATTACAGGCGAAGCTGCCCCGCCCTCTTCAAAGACATGTACACCGCGCCGCGTACTTCCAGGAGTTCTACGACATCGTCAGCAGGCATTGGCTGAGACTCGAACTTCCCGCAGATGAGCTCCTGGAGGTATTTTCTGTGTCGACAGCGCCGCTACCTCCGAGTCCGCCTGTGACATCTGTCTCCGAGATTCGGCACTGCAACGTAGAGATGTAAGAAGACACCATTTCTATGGAAAAGGACATCGCTGACGAAGTTATATAGCTCGCTGGACGGATTTGAGCCCTTCCAATGCACACGCTACAGGATCGAAGAGGACTCGACGAGGAGACTCCGAGCATTCATTTGGTATCAAGACGAGAGCGAGGTGATGAAGCATTATGGTAAATGCTTCATACGACATATCGTAACCACATGCTTACAGTGCAATCTTTAGTCACATTCGGAACTCATCCCCATACGTATCACGCACAATACATACAAGAAAGACACCAAACGTGCTTCCTAGAAAAGCATGACGTAAAGATGGCTGGGATTCGCTACCAAATGGAGCCGACGTACAAGTTTGACCGAGCCACAGATTGCTACGCCTTCCAACGTTTCGTGAGGAATCGAGAGCTCTTGGGCACTTTCGACGTCGAACTTGTACGGTCTAGTACCGGTAAGCTCGCGGAACTACAACAGCTCAAGATATGGCGCGTGAAAGGCGGTGATGACAAGCCGACCGTATCCTTCTTTGCTGATCGACTCGACTATTACGAAGGGGATGTGGGCACAACGCCAGCAACGTTCTGCGAGCTACACTTACGCTGCTTCGAGAGAATCCCACGGTATGAATCATCCAAGATACTGCGCCTCGTTCTCAACAAACCTCCATCGGATGCAGAGCCTCATTTGCCGAAACGCAGATTATCTTTCATGAGACGCCGATCTTCGACAAGCAGGTCGTCTCCTACCTCACCCCGGTCTTCCATCAGTATGGACTATGCTGGGTCGTTGTACGATGCGGTTAAAGAGCCACTGTTTCCAGAAGAGGAGCGATACAAAGCCATGGACTACATTGACATTGAGTTTAGTAACAGTAAAGGTATGTCTCCTTTTATAGTCGTACCTGCTTGACCAAAACGATCCCCAGGGCGCCATTCTCTTCTCCTTTAGCGGTCAAATTGTAATCTAGGGAAACCGCATTAACCTGCTCTCCGATCTCAGTTTACCTTCTACCCGGAGGGGTTATGAAATGGCAGTGCACCATGATCGTAGCGCGCCCCCGGCAAAGAGATTCAGCCAATGCTGACACATCCACGGCAGACGTCCACCGCTTCCTCAACACCAGCCGGAATGCACATCCCCGGGCTTCGTTTGGAAGCCAGCTCACTCTCGTCACTAGTGATCAATATCCTACGGTGGGAGCGCCACTGGCGCATTCACCGCCACCCAGGCACTCAGGCATAGTGATACCTCGAGGCATCTTTCATCGCCGCTCGCCGTCTCATCATTCCGACCGAGCTGCAATGTCCATTCCAAATACCGAAGGTTCAGCCTCGTCAGCAGCAGCGTCCATTAGCAGTCATCGTTCGAATTCGACCTCAATGCCGCCGACGCCCGCGCTCACGGAGCAAAGCATTTCAACATCGTATACAGGCGCTCGAACGCCAAATCCGCAGCTACACCTCATGCCGGAACATGAGATCCCAAGTAGCTTTTACAAGTTTGAGTTCGAAGACCGGGCAGACGGGTAATCATGGTGAAAGAAGTGGTCTATATAGAGATCTGATAGGACTTCCCAGAAAGCACCGTGGAGACGATGGTCGGACGACCCGTTGCTGGTTTGGCTCTACACCACCATTGGTATCGTCTCCGGAGTCGGTGGATCGCATTCTGGTGGAACTTCAGCGACTTGAATCAGTATGGCAATGAGCTTATTGATCAGACGGCGCTTACTTGGTCAAGGATGATGGCTGGAGAGAGAAACGCTGCGCAGAGGCATAATGAGCAAGGCAAGAGATCGACGAGGTTATCCTGAGGGATAGTGGCAGTCTTTCCACGGCAAGAACTGAATTACCTCATACCTTTCGTATAGATATTATGTTGCACCCAAGTGGGCGCAGAGTAGGAGACTTATGTTCGGGAGTGTTGCCAGCTTGGAGGCAGAGCTCAATACTATACACGCTAATCTGCCTGTGATTTAGCATCCTCTCATCCATGCACGCCTCCCAACAATCCGGCACGAAACGTCCGTTATGCTTCACATTAGGGGTGGCTGTGTCGTTGTATAACGGACACGCGCCGAGCCAGACACATTCGCATCCCGAGTTGGAACATGCAGGACCATTGCATGCGACGGCCCCTGCTTTGCCACGCATTTCGCAAAAAACACCCCCAAATAGGGCTTAGTTCAGTACCCGAACAGGTATAGCTGGGCGAAGTTGCCCCCAACTATAGAACCAACAAACGCAGATCGACTCACCCATCATTCAGCTAAGCTCTCGCTTGTGGGTCTCACGAAAGCTTTATCTTGCTATGCTGCAGAATACGTGAACACCGAAGGCTTGTTTGGCTTTGGCAGCATGTCGTAGCGCAGCGCTCGGGGCGTTGCTCCCCAAATATGCAGCTTCTCGCAAGATGAGCTCGGGTGGGGGCTGGTTCGCAAAAGATTTAAGAGTCCATGCCTTGGCTCTACATGCCTCAAGTTGCCTTCGTTTTCTTTTGTTGTCGAGCGTTCCGCAATCACAACCCGCCCAGCACCGAACGACAGTGAATACGTTGTCTAAGATGGCTTCACCACACTCACATGAGAAGGCATTGGAGCACGAGCAAAGTCAGGACAGCCATGGCAGTCATCACGAACCGAAGCAGCAGGGCCCCGTCCCCTTCATCGTTTCACCGATGAAAACATGGGATCCAAAGTCCAGCTCCTTCAGCCCACGGCACGAAGCCAACACGATCGAGCTCTTCTTCGATCTTTTCTTCGTTGGTATGTAGGAAGTACCACACAAAGACATGCGTTGATCATAACGAATTTTAGCCAATCTTGCCACCTTCACGTCATACCACGCAATTACAGACGGCGAACTGTTCGGATCCTACATTGGCTTCTTCGCTATCCTTTGGGTATCTTGGTTTCAGGTCGTATCTTTCGATGTCCGCTTCTCTTTCGACTCCGTGTGGGAGAGGTGTTGCAAGGTTGTGCACTTTTGCGTGTTTGTTGGCTTTGCCCTCGTTGGGTATAAGTTCAACTTGCTATCAGATGATACGCCAACTTGGGTGCGTAGCCTCCTCATTCGACCTTATAGAGTGTTCATTGACAGCACTCAGATGTATCGTACCCTGTGCTGGACCCTCGCTCTCAGCCGTGGTTGGCTTGCTCTCCAATTCCTCGTGACCACCATCTTTTGCTCCTCGAAGGAAAATAGACATCTCGGTCTCACGCTCCCCCTAGCGTTGAACACGTTCATATTCGCTGTCGGCGCTATCATCTATGCAAGCTTCTACAACGCCGATACCAAAGTCAGCCTCACAGGCATAATCATCGCTCTATACGTACTATTAATCGTGGAGCTTGGCGGCTCGATCGCCATTTCGTGCATATGGACGAAGCTTTCTTTCAAGGCTACACATCTTACCGAGAGACTTGGGCTATTGGGTCTCATCATCGTCGGAGAAGGTGTCATCGGAACATGCAAGACTATGGTGAGAACCATGGGGAAGACAGGACCACATTTCGACGGGTGCGCGCAGGTATTCTGCTCCATCTTGATCCTGGTAAGTTCAGCAGCCCAGACAGCTATCAACACCGAGCACAAAACGTCCCTTCTGGTTGCCTCGACTTCTTTGAACTCCCACTAACCATCCTCTAGTTCTTCATCTGGATGCTCTACTTCGACAACCTCCCCAACTACCGCTTCCGCACCGTCAAGCAACAGTTCTGGGCCGTCCTCCACCTGCCCCTCCATCTTGCAATTGTGGGCGTCGTCGAAGGTTCGCAGCAGCTCGCTCTCGCACGCTACCTATACTACAGCCTCAAAAAGCTCAGCACAATGGTCGAAGAGGCATGCGTGAAGGCGCATCTTGACGGCGCCGCGCTCACCGACAGCCTCATCGCCGCCGTCGAGACATTCAAACTTGAGGATTCGCCGCGTGGGTACAACGCCATTGACAATGTTACCGAAGCCGTATACGTCATCGGTAATCACACAGGGATTTGCTCTCCAGCCAACTCTACGCGATATCTCAGCACCAAAGTTCTGCCGCCCTCGTTCCAAGACTTCTATGTCCAGTTTTGGGGCGCAGAATTCCAGGCGCTTGACTTGGATATTGCGCCACAAGGCGACTACGACGCTTCGGTGCTCGCTGGAAATGCATTCCACGTCGTGTATACATATTATTGGTCCGCCATACTCCTGCTCCTCTTCTGCCTCATTGCATCGGCCCTCTTGGCAGAACGACGCCCCTTCTTTTCGCCGTGGAGGTTCGTCGCTCTGTTTGCCCGTGGCTCCATGGTCGTGTGCTGCCTTGTCTTGCTGATTCACGGCTTGCACAACCTGAATTTCATGGGCCGTTACATCTCGAGTGCTTATATTCTGCCGACCGTTGTGTGTAAGTATTTTCCTGGTTCAGAGAGGATGAGACGTGGGCTAATTTTGCTTAGGGATGTTGTGGATCGTGTCCTTTGGCGATCGCGTTTCGAAGTGGGGAGAGAGGCGGATGGAGAGGAAGAAAGGGATGGTTGTTACGCAAAGGGTCCCTAACTATGCCTTGGAAGAGGAGAGACTTGCTGGGACTAATCTCATGGGCGCGTATCGGGAGTAATTCAGCATGCGTGCCGGGTCGGGTACGTTGCTTTTTCGTCCCATAAATCGTTTTGAGTCTTCTTCGATTGTCCCGGCCATTTTCAACGAGCGTACTAGCGTTTTCCTGAGAACATAGACCGACATGCGTAAGAAACTGCATGTATAAATTGGCAGTTCAATTCATAGTTGTACAAGAATACACTTCGCTAAGAAATATGTATTTGAAGGAAACTGGATACAATATAGCAGATACGTCTGGCTTCTGCCATCAACATGATATGCTCCTCGCTCGCTGCGTACAGGTCTCCCAACATGCTATGACTTCATTCGCACTTGTCTCATCCGGAGACTTGGTGTGCAACCCCGTAGCTCTTCCTTGCCGGTAGTGGTTAGATTAGAAGCTGATTATTCTGCGCCGTGTTAGTACTCATACATTCCGGTCTGTCAGTGCAACCAGTACTTGCCTTGTGGTCGAGACTGATATTACCGCGGTGCCGCCAATTCATGGCTATGTCCCTGTGGTGGACAACAAGCGGCGTACTATGGCAGTGCCCGGCATAAATGGACATTCAATCAGCCAGGAACTCAACCGCCCTTTCCCTCTCTTCCGAAGAGTCTCTTTAGACGTGAGCGAAGCCTCTTTCGCTCCCTCTCCTTTGCTTTGATATCTGCATCCCATCTCTGCCTTGCTTTCAGGACCTTATGCTGGAGCGCATCGACTTTAGCAGGACCTAAAGACCCAAAACGTTCGGTTAGGTAGTCGACAAGGTTCTGGTCGATAGAAATCTTCCAAGGATTTGCTCCATGGTCGATGAAGCAGGTGACCAGGTCATAGTTTTCCGCTGCGGATTTTTTGGGGCCCAAGTCGGCCAAAGCTAGGAACCAGAGCCATGGGCTGACGGAGTCTGCGCCCTGAACGATGCTGGTGGCGTTGAGGTCGGCGCCCCCGTCGAGAAGAAGATGTACCAAGGTCGTGTTGTTGCATCTTATAGCATGCAGAAGTAGGCTGCTGGCTATCGTGGGTCGATCTCCGAGCTTGGTCATGACGTAGGAATTGCACCCCGCGCGTACACAGTAATGTAACCAGGAAGAGTATGTATCCGGTATAGTGAAGACCCTTTGGACCCCGTGCACATCTGGTTCGATCGATTGAGTATGTACCCAGTGCGGCGCTGCACCCCCAATGCTCTTGTACCCTTCAACGATCTCCTGCCAAATAGGGATTCTGGCCCAGTAGAGGTCGCCTGTACGCTCTAGTTCATCCAGGATACTCAAGGACATCAAAGTGTTTGATTGTTCGAGCTTTCGCGCATACTGCGAACATATTCGGAAGGGCGCCCAGAAATTTCCTGATATTGCTCCGCCCAGGTTGTATCCGTCGCTGGTTTTTACCTGTCGAAGATAAGCCGCACACAGATGTGCGATAGGGTCGAAATCCGGTGCCCCAGCAACTATGTACTCCCAGATATTACGATTGTGCAAGAAGTCCCGGACTGTTCTATGAAGATACTGCACCGGAGCTGGTTGAACGGTGTCAGCAGTCGGGGCTTCCAGAAGTCCTTTGGTCCGACTTTGCACACGGCGACGTGCATTCTCAATTCTGTAGTTGGTCTCCGTCACAGACGTTGTAGACATTGTAGCAGCCATTGCCTTCGTATACCCGTCGACTGCGTAGGAGATGTCTAGCAATGTAATTGGTGTAACTGCGGAGTCCATCATTTGGAATAGTTCGCTAGCCTGTCGAAAATATTCGGGTTCCAGCTGATCCAGAATCTTCCGGAAGAGATCCTCCAGTTGGCTGGGCAGTCGATTCAGTCGGTCGAACAGATCATCAATTATATCACCGTTACGTAGCCCATCTTGAAGGGACTGAACGACGAGTACGACCCAGAGGAAGACACCGGAAGCCTTCTCCACGACCTCAGTCATCAGCATGGCAGCCTCATCAGGCTGAATCATCTCCAGTTCTGCCCACCTAGTGCTCGCCCCTAGCTTCTTCTCCACATATGATTGGATGTCATTGCGCGTCAGATGCTCTACTCTCAATGAGGGTGAGCGTTTGAAAGCATCTTCGAATACGAGCTCCGGTCGGCTTGCCAAACAAAGTTTGATATTGTTGCATGATACTGCTTCAATCTCGGTGACGAATCTGGCGAGCTCGGAAGGATCTCTGTCAAATTCGTCAAGGCCATCAATGAAGATCATGAATCGATACTCCTCCATGGCAACTAATCTCTTGAAGGCATTTGTGAGTTCGGCAATTGACCAGCGGTGGAGATCCCGTCCATATAGCAGGCAATTATGCCACCGATTTGGGAAGAGGTATTCAACAAGCTCCCAGCGTTGGTTGATGCACTGATGAAGTAAACTCTGCAACAGTCCACGAAACGACATCTGCATCACGGTTCCGGAATTCCAGAACCAGAATCCCGCCGACAGAAGCGGGGAATTCTGTGACCAGTTCTTGATGTGCGCAATCGTTCGTTCGTTGTGATAGAGGTATTTCATCAATGTGCTTTTACCACTCCCTGGCTTGCCGGTGATCCAATAGGGTATGCGGCTGTCGCTTGAGAGCCAGCCTGCAAAGCTATCCCATTGTGTTGATACCGATACATTGCCAGTAGCTTCATCTGGAGTTGGTCCCGGGGTAGCACCGCGATATATCCAGTCAAATGTTTCCTCATGCGCTGCCGCAATGTTGTCATGTCGTTCTTCAATCTCGGGAAATAGCAACGAATGATGGAGCCTCCGATAGTATACATCCCGCCGATCATTCTCGACTCCGTCGTGTAGAGCCTTGGAGAGCAGTTGTACATCCGCCTTTTCGGAACTACGCTCCCAGCTCAGGAAGGAGTTTACGAGTTCGATCTGCCACTCCCGAATGGAGTCTTTGAAGCCGCGGAGGCTCTGTCGGTCGAACGACTCGGGTTTCCGTTCGTTCTCACTCGCTTGGAGGTGTTCTCTGTGCTCAATGTAAGCGTTGAAACGCGCTGGTTGGGTGCACACGGAGTGCAGTACCTCAACGAAACTAATAACGCGGTATTGATCTGTCTTTGGTATTTCTCGAGCCGGGATGCAAGCTGATCTATCCTTTCCGCAGCCAGGACCGACTTTAAGGCTTGTCGAATACTTGTCCATACCCGCGGTCGGCTATCGTCCGGAAGTTTGAGTTTCTGTAGTGCCACGAGGAGCTCGCCCGCTAGGTCCTTGGATTCACGGCATAACTTCACTAGCTCAGTCTCCGCGCCTGAAAGTTTGTCCGGTGGTGAAGCGACAAGCAAATCGCTCATCTCACGCAAGCTGACCGTAACAGCTTCCAACTCAAGGTTTTCCACGAGGACGCCATTGACGTTGCGTGAGGCTTCTCTTCCTTTTGTGATTAGCTCTCCAGCGAAACCGACGAATTGGACAACATTGGCCGCTAGACCCACCGCCAGCAACGGCTCCATGGCGGTCGAATGGTGCGGGAAGGCTGCCGATTCATTCCATCCAGTCTCAATAATTATCAGTGTGCTCAGTTCCTTTGAGGCTGAGTGGTAACAAGAGATGAACGTTTCCTGGGGATCCTTGTGGATGGAAGGCCGATGGAAAATGCTTCTGTTGCAGTCCGACTGATGGTGTAACTCGATGACACTTCTCTCAACTTCTTGTGGGAGGAGAACCTGCTACCAGAGAGGGCGAGTGATTATACTGCGCGATTTACCATATGCACCTGATGGGGCTGTGGCTGCAGGGCCCTCACCGATGTGCGCAGGCTGACCGGTGAGTTGACGCATGGCAGGCTTCCCGCGATGCTTGCAACGCGCCGACATGGAGCGAGTGCATTTCGCAACAAACTTGACGGCTATCGACAATGCCGATACCCTCTGCGAAGTTTCAGTCTGCAGAAATGACACAGTGGGTTATTCAGTAATCGTAGGAAGGAAAAAACGCCACGCGGGGTTGCATCGCAGTCGCGCTCAACCAGCCGCGCCTGTAGTAATATTCAGCGCACTAGCCTTTGCTGAGCCAATCAGAGATAAATCATTACTGCGGGACTTAGGATAATTTATTGGAGGCTTTACATTCGCATTTAGCTCTTTGACATTGGGAAGAAGAAATTGAGGAAAGACGCGAGTTGCTTCGGGAGAGAAGCTCCTAGAATAGCCTTGAACACCCTCGGGTTTCTTTGTACCGGCAACTTTGCACGGTCGTATCAAAATGTTCAAAATTTCCCTTCTCAACATATGAATATTGATCGTGCCGAATCTATCCAATCAATTGGTATATACGGACTTCCCCTTCCCACCCATCTTAACCCTCCACTCATCCACCAAACCTTTATAGTCACTCGTAAGATACGGCTCAGTCAACTCCCTCACAAACCCACCCTTTCTCTTATTCCTCAACCCCAAATCCTTCACCAACAGATCAATATACGGCACCCCGTCATACACAAAATCCGGAAACTTACACCCATACCCACCTGGACAACGCCACTTCCCATACTGCGTGTGCAGTATAGTCTGCCATTTCAGCTTCTCCATTTTCTCTTCCTCGCTCTTGCACGCGACGAGCGATTCGGGATCGTATCCGTCGAAGTAGGCGGTGATCCAGAGACCTTGGGCCATCGCGATGTACACGGTGCTGATGGATTGTACGATGCCAGCGAAGGCAATGGTGCGCTCGGAGTAGAGCGCTGGCGGAACTATGAAGCGGTAGAGGCGGTAGGGCTCGGCTAGGGATTCGCTGGGACGGGTGCCGGACATAGGCTGGTAACGTGGGTTGAGAGTTGGTTGATTGCGCAACGCTGGGAAACGCTTCATTAGTTCTGCATCGGCTTTGGTGACTTTGTTGCTGTCGGCAGGTGCCCCGGCATGCGGAATGCCTATTGTAGCATCGATGCCTTTGGGAAGAAATTCGATTGCTGGACGATGTCGCCAGCCCGTTGAGCAAATAAGCGCATCCGAAGGAATCGTTTCGCCGGTAGAGAGATGAATCTTTTTGTTTCCGAGCTTGGAGATATCTGCAATGTAGATCTTGATTAGCCCCTCCCGAACAAAGTCGAAGAAGTCCGTCTGATAGTTGAGGATACTCAGGGAGCCAGCAATCCAGAACATTTCGATCCATGGCTTCAGCTTGCCCACCTCTTCGTGCTCGTCATAGCGGTTGGTACGAATGAGCCGACTCTGCATGTAGCTCCAGTATTGCCGTACAAACCAGCGACCAATACGCGTGTTGTGCAGCAGACCGCGTACCCAGCCATGACCATCTTCAGGGCCCCATATGCAAGGGCTGAAAAGACTTAGGGCACGGGTATGAATGAGTCGTTCCATAAGTTGACTCCGCTCCTTGTTGAAGTACGCAGGCGACATCTGCCAATTCGCGGGTACGAAGTCAGTATCAGACACTGCCTTAAAAAAATGGGAAAGCGGATATCTACTTCGTGCCCGGGAGTTCGTACCCACACAGGCCCATGCCCGGACTCTCTGATCACCCAATCCACCTCAATACCCGCCGAGGCGAAAGCATACGCCACATCCCACGCTGACTTCGTACCTCCGAGGATGGTCGCATGCTTAGTAGTCTTGAAAAGCTCGACGGCGCGATCTTGGAAGTCTTTCACATGTACCATTGGCGGCGCACCCGCAGTGTTGCTGCCAGAAAGATCGGGCATGAACGCGTCGGAAGTAAGACCAGTCGCAACGATAAGCCTTCGTGCTAGGATCTCTCGCGTCTCATCCTCACCCTTCTTTGCAACCGTAAGTATCCAACCACGTCCTTCGGGTAGATGCTCGGCAGATTTGACCCCAATATTGAACCGGATATGCTGATAAATGCCGAAATGTCGTGCATATCTCTTCAAATACTCGTGAACTTCATGACCCAGAATATGTTTTCCTTCCTGGACATCCAGACCCGCTTGGTGGAAGGTAAAGTCCCCGTATTCGTAATTGCCTCGCATGTTGTTTGTCTTGAGTCCAGGATACAGACGGTGCTCGGCCCATACTCCGCCGATCGTGGGCTGGTCATCGAGAATCATCAGCTTTGCCTGTGGATGACACTGGTGATATGTCTTCGCGGCGCAGAGCCCATTCCATCCTGTTCAGGCAACCCATTAGCTTCCCATGACGATGAGGTGGATAAACTCGTCCTTGCTAACGAGGTGAACACGGTGGCAGTCATACGATAGACGAGGGCCCCTGGGATTAGCTTCTCATGTTTTCTTAAAGACTAAGGCAAAATGTGGTAATAACTTACCAGCTCCTACAACCACCAGGTCTGCGTTTTCTAGACTAAGTGCTGAGGGCATCGTACTTGTCCGCTGAAGACTCGAAGTCGAAGAGCTGACCTTCTGCGCATCTTAGCTACCATTTATTTTCCTGAGAGTCCACTGGATTGATATACCGCTATTCCCAATCGGGTCCGAGGCCACATAAAGTAGCTTGCTGTAGGCCTGTTGCATGCTCAAACCCTGGGTTTAGCCTTGTTATTGCCCCATCTCAAATCTCAAACAAACTCGGACTTTGCGCTTGATTTCCCTCGCCAAAATGATTCGTCTGTACAGTGAGGTCGCGATCGGGGAGGTGTTGGTAGCTGATCGGCCAACAGCCGTGGCGTTGATTGGCTCCCCGCAGGTCGTTGGCCGAACACCCCCTCTAGCCGTCAACGGCCGTTAAGTAGACTGACTTATAGTGTATTGCTAGTCTGCATCTGGCGCTCGTTTCTTGGAGTGTGTTGGCATCTGGTTTCCTTACGTCCAACGGGCTTGCAGCTCTTTGTAGATGGATAGTGTGACGAGTGAATTTCCTCCCTCCATTTGGTTGCGAGTGTAGCTAAGATCGTAGTATCTGGAGCTTCGATAGATCAAATACTCCCCTAAAATGGGTCTAGATTTTAGCTCTATCCAGCCTCACGGATCCCGTCTTCTCATCCGCCCTTGCCATGCAATCCTCTAGTGTCCGCCAGAATTTGCCCATATCCATCGATCTAGGAATAAACACTCCCGGTTCCCCTTTCTTCACTTTCGTGGCCACAGTGCGACCCTCTTCTAGACCCGATAGTATAACGTCAATGTCCCATCTCTCGCCGCCGTTGTCGTTGCAGTCTATGCGAAAGTTTTCGTCTGGGTGGTCCGCGAGCAGAAGAGCCACGGCCAACGGATCGTGAAGTGGAGCCCCTTCTTTCATGCCCCACTCAGCCTCATATGTCGCTGCCACGAAGGTAAAAAGCTCATTGAACATGATCCGCAGTCTTGTCGGGCCTTTGCTACCTTGTAGTAGCGTCTTGCGCACTTTGGGTGTTGTGTAGGCTTGGTGCGATACATCCAGTGGAATGAGGAACGTCTTCGTCTTCAGCGTTGTATTGATGAAAACGGCACGGGCGGACTCAGGATCTGCCCAGACGTTGAACTCTGCGAATGGCGTGTAGTTTCCGAACCGGGCGTGACTTTTACCATCTTCATCGACGTAAGGCGGTCCAATAAATACATGTGGGGCAAATCCGTGACCAATACCTCCTCCCATAATGCTAAGGCCTTTGATGTGGGTGGCGACTTCGGGATACATGGCAAAGAGCAGTGCGATATTGGTCAAAGGACCAACAGCTACTAGCCATGCAGAGCCAGCTGGACAAGAAAGCAACGCGTCGCGCATTGCATTGATGGCGTTTCCGGATTGTACTCTGCATGTTGGGACGGGGAGTAGGTCTGTGCCATCCAGTCCGCTTTTGCCATGTACCTCGGGCGCTGTTCGGATTTCTCGACAGAATGGAAGTTTCGCGCCCGCATAGAGCGGAACAACCGCCGCACCTATGGCTGTTAGGATACTAAGGCCATTTTTGGTGACATTTTCGAGCGTCGAGTTGCCGTTCACAGTGCTGATGCCGAGAATTCGAAATGCAGGATGATAGATGGATAGTAGTATAGCACAGATGTCCTGATTACAATATCAGTATTAAAACCTCCGGGCGTACTTGGAAGCGTAAGGAAAGCTTACGTCATGACCTGTATATACTGATCAGCATAGTTTAATCGTACAAAGTCTGTTCTCATAATGGAAAACAGATATGCCGTACATACCAGGGTCGCAATCCAGCCACAATGGAATCTTTGTAATTTGCATTATGATTTAGGTATTTTCGAGAATCGAGAAAGAGCCTACGATTCAATCGGTGCAGGCGCTGCTATATTGTTGAATTGCGGAACAAGCGAATCTGGATCTGAAGATAAACTTACTGCTAAAGAACTAACTCGTTACTCGCCAAAATTCTATCATAATTGTCGTGCCCCGGTAGCGAAGCTGAATGGACGCGCAATGCCGGGTATCTTGGCGACACTGATTAGATCGGCCAACCATCTTGGCCGAATACGTGTTCGAATGTGTGACTTCCCTGGGCCCAAAAACTGAGGACTGCGTGTATCCGGCAAGCCGCGAGAAAGTTAGAGGTTGAAAGGTGAACCAAGCTGAGTTTAATGTCGCTTTACAGAACAGCGAATGTCTCCGGCGACCAAGGTGCTGACTATTCGAGCGAGGAAGTTTCGCGGGTCATTGGGTATATGCAAACGGCGACAATGATTCTAATTCCGGTAGGCCTCCAGTTGGGTACCAAAATGAAGGAATGGGATAGTTCAAGTACCACCTACGCCTGTAGCAAGACCATGATCGAGATCACCATAGTTACTTCCAGGGACTCCAGCTTGTGACACATAGAAGCACTTGTCCAACTCTTCCACAGGCCATGAGCTGAGTCGAACAAGCCCTAGCGTGAACAGTGGGCCATTATTTTTGTGCTGACGTTGAAGGCTATTCAGCCATAACTTCCATAGACTCTGAGCCTTAGTTGCGCGGGCGGGATTAGTAGCTTGGACACAAAGGAGGGTGGCGAAGTTTGATACGGCAGCGAAGCAAAGGCGGATCCCTATTCATATTTACTGATTGCCCATGTACTTGGTGATACTATGCACCGGAGCGACTTACATTCATACCACAACGCATCAAAGTCCTCGAGGACGAGATTTTTGACGAAAGGTGCGATAATAGCAATGCTTTTTTCCGCTGCGTTGAGCAGCTCTTCCGACGCGACACCGGGCTCGGTCGCAAGTGCCGATGGTTGCTGTTCGGGGTGGAGATTATCGACGAAGAGGCTCTGCCAGTCTGATGGACTCATGGAATACCTTTGGTCTATCCCTTCGTCTCCGTCTTCAGCGAGAATTGCAGGCGGAGGAGAACGACTGATAGCTCGCAGCAGGGCTCGGTAGAGCAGTACTTGCGCTGTCAGATAACAGAATTGTAAGACAGCAATACCCCCTCGAGGAGGTTCGTTGTACAGCTCTTGCTGGGCCCCTCGGTTGATTCTGATCAGGAAGACTTCAGGGAGCTGGGAGTACCATGATTGTAGCTTTTCGCGAAGTGGTTTTGCAACCTTTAATGAAGAGTGGAAATCACGAGAAAGCTTCTGTGAAGCTTTAAGAGTGCTGTGGAGACCCAGCTGGTCAGTCGATGATAAACAGCGGGTAGTGAAAGGTGGCTTACTAGAACGCCTGATAGACTTCCGCGACTATCAGCGTCAGGCGAGCAATGTGTGGGAATATATATTCCCGGTCAACGCCCGAAGCCGAAACTGGGCCACGGGTGCTTGATGTCAGAGCAACGTTACGACTGAAATCCATCTCATCTAGCTCGCCCAAATCGAATTCATCAGTATGGATAAGGGGCGGCCGCCCTGACAAGAAGCCCCGCCATGTATCCTCGATATAAACGGCCCACCATAATCTACGCCGAAGCCGCTTTTCCCAGCTCGGGATTCCCCATCGTCGGCATTCGAGGTGCAGGCCCAAAGAGTGTGACATGCCCAGTATACTGGCCCAAAAGGACCACCTTTCAGGGCTATCATGCAACGCCTGTGTTCTTCCATGCGGTTGTCGTTGCATATAAAGTAATGCGGCTTGAAGCACAGCCAGTTTGGGTCGATGGATGTTGTCCGTAATGATTTCGTGGACCATGGTCCAGAGGGCGTCAATAGGAGCACCTTCGAAAGCCATGGACAGCTGTAGTGATGGCTCATGGATATGAAAAGGTAGAGCTGACGCATATATTGCCGCTAGTAGGATAACGGGAAAGCCCAGGAATCCATTGGCCGGGTCCGAGGTGAGCAAATCAGTTTGGTAACGGGAAACTACGGGAAGCTCAGGGAATACGAATCGGAAGTACCTGGGACATAGGGTCAGCATCATCTCAGACATATAGTGTGTAGTATATATCTTTAATGTATATCACTCACAATGAAATCAGTTGCAGCCCTGACTCAGGCGGCACCAATGCATTCAGTGTTTGGCGACGGTCTTCTTGCGATACCACAGCAGATGACCGAGGGTCGATAGTTTCGTAATAGGTATCGTCCACGACAGTGAGATGTACTGGGATCAAGTCATCCATTGGTACGCCCCCCACATTGCGGATACGAATCTTTCCATACGAGCGCATGCCGACCTCATCAAACTTGCAGTGTCTGAGGAGCCAAGGGTCGAGTTCAGCAGAGGTCCCGCACAATTGTACATTGAAACGATCCAAGGTTTCGATTGAGCGGACATGCTGGACGAGAGGGTCGTAAATGGGTGCAGGCGTCCAGTCAATGTTGTCCTCCTGTAGCATGTCTGTTAGATCCATGGTGGCGGACTCGCGTAGAAAGGAAAGCAATGGCCATGCGAAGGGCTGATGCGTATCATTCTCCGTCCGATCCACCGACGCAGAGAAAGTCACGGCATCTGAGCCAGCATTGTCAGACAACGCAGCTTCGACATTGACTTCATCTTGAGTAGCTTCACCTACGCTTGCCGTATGAAAGTCTGAATTCGTATTTCCATGGCTCTCACCAGGGATTGCCTCTGAACGGTGTCGGTTCCTTATACGCGTCGTTGGCTGGCTGACAAAAGTGCATGGTTGACTTGCTCGTTCGCATGTTCGACAAGGAACTCCTCCGAAAATCACACAGGCGGACTTCCTCGCACGGCAGCGGTCACAGGGCCGTTGTTTTCTTGACCGATGGGGGCGCTGGTTCATGGGATAATCAGCCATCGCGAAGTGGAGAAGTGGAGTGCAGCTGCCAGCCACTCGTATTCAAGACCGGGTCAATTACTAAGCAAGAGCCCGTCACGTGCCAAGTTCGAACCTGCAGGCCTCCACTTTCATCGATCTGCATCATGACGCCACAAACCCAACCGCCACAGATCTCTTGGATGACGATCGGAGGCCGTTCAGGGCTTTCCTTGTGCAGCCGTTGCCGAACGGTTGGTCGAGATGCGGTCTGCTGGCTTGAGCACAGAAGCCTCAATACGTCATCCTCTCCCTCCCAAAGTGAAACCTGGAATATGTAGGCCAAGACGCGTTTCTTTTCATCCCTCTCCATTGTCCACATAGAAGCAACTTTTTGCAACCGTAGATTCTTCATCCTACATTCCTCTGCCCTATCCCCAGATTAATCGCACAATCTCAAAACGGCTCCGCTCAAAGTACCCACCCGCCGCGCCGTCGCGTCGCTCGCTGTCCTTACCGTCCTTTCCGCAATTGAGAACCAGCGTAAAAAAGGTACCAAAGCAAGCGGTGAGGACGACTTCGCGGCGCAAGACATGTCTGGGGAGCTGCAAACGATCCCCGCCCGCCACGGCGTCGCGACATTCGTACCCAGAGGCCGGACTATCAAAATCATAAACACCTACGGCAAACAGGTAGTTAGTACATGGGCTTTCAGCCTAGCTGCGCCACCTGAGGAGGAGGAGGATGGTGATGAGGAAGTGGAAGAGGGTGAAGAAGAGATGGAAGAGAAGGTGAAGGAGCTGAAGGAGGCTGAGGCTGAGGAAGAAAAGAAAGAGACCGAGACTGCAAAAAAGAATGAGGCAAGCGGGGATGCGAGAAAGGAGGATGTCCCTGCAAAAGGGTCGAAGGAGACAGAGCAAGTGGAGAAGGACATAGAGCAGCCTAAGGAGGACGCTGAGAAGGCAGAGGCTGGCGCTTCGAAGGAGACTGAAACAACGGAAGAGGCATCAGATCCCCCAGAGGAGGCTCCCGAGACCCCCGGCGATAAATCTGATGCGAAGGGCAAACAGCCAGCGAAGCGCACATGGGGTTCATACCTACCCTCGATACCCTACCGCAATAAAAACCAGACGAACGCTATTCCGTCGAAACCCGATTCGAAAGCAGAAAAGGAACAAAGTGAAGCCCAGTCGAAGAAATGGTCTTCATATCTTCCCACGGGCAAAGGGTACTCAAGCTACGTTCCCAACGTACAGCTGCCGGATAAGGAGGGAGTGATCAGCGCGTTCAAGGCTAGCACTTACCGCGATCCGAACAAGAGCTATGCGGAACAGCTATATGACTTTTCTAAGACACCTGTCGGTGCTGGAACGTTAGCAGGTAAGCGTGTACCAAACTCATCACGACGATTACTGACAACGAGTAGCTGCCACCGGCTCCGGAACGGCCTCTTCACTCTACGCGGCATACAGCGCGTACACCAAGATGAACCCGGCGAAGGACAACCAACCGCCAATGGAATACCTCTCCCTCCCCCACACACGTGCCATGAACAACCGCCTCGTCCCGGCCGTGGATGACACACTTCTCACGAACCTCCGCAACCCCATCATGACTCTCATCGAAGACACCACACCCGGCGCGCACGATACACTCACCGCCGCCTGCGACGCCAACCTGTACACATCTCTCGGCATCGACAAGCCAGCCGAGCACGGCAGCTGCGCAGAGAATCTCGTCCTTGCGCTCAAGGAGCTCAACGAGAAGGCAGGGCTAAAGGGCACGAAGGCCGTTGGCGCCGACATCACTGTCAACATCGCACCTACGCCTCTCCATCTCTTCATGAACGCACCCATTGAGCTTGACGCTAGCGCGAAGGAGGAAGGTACCGGCGCCAAAGGCGCGACTCTCAAAGTCGACGAGCCAAAGGGCAAGAAGCGAGGCTTCGTCCGCTTCCGCGCCGACCGCGACATCGTCGTCGTTCTGAGCGCATGTCCCATGGACGTCGGCCCCCAGAACGGCGGCAAATGCATAGCCGCGAACTTCATGGTCGAAGAGCCCTCCGAGGAAGATCTCGCCGCCTCCGCCGCGTCGCTCAAGAAAAAGAAGGGCACGCCGAAGAAATTGAATATGAACGGGTCCACGAAGAAAGACGAGAAGAAGCCCGAGGAACAGCAAGTCGACGAGAAAAAGGAGGAGGACAAGACCGAAAGACCAAAAACAACGCCGAAGCCCAGAGGTGGCCCACAGAAAGCCGCCGCGGTTCAGAAAGCCGCCGCGGTTCAGAAATCCGCACGCAGAGATAGCGGCGCCGACCAGGCGGAGAAGCTAGAAGCGTCGAAGCCTCAGGCCGAAAGTAAGGACGAGAAGAAGGACGAGGAAAAGCCAAAGAAGAAGCCCAAGAAACTCGAACGACGCGGCACGCCTGCTCCCCAGCCCGCAAAGACCGAGTAGCCCTGACCCTACTTCTCGGTCTTTCCCAATCGCAACGTGTCCATTTCTTCCACCCTAGAGCGTAGCCGGTCAACACTTGTTTTTCGAACGACACCATTCGATATCCTGTTTGCGATACGAGGCATTCAAGTGTTCGGCCACCTAGTCGGCCTCTCCATCGGCCTCTTCCGCAGGCTAATCTTCCCGACGTACATATACATATATATAGCTCGCACCCCGGCCCCGGTGTCCTTCGGCTCCAGAACCGAATTTCCTCTTCCTTGGCTATATATCGGCTTCCTCGTACTCTTGGGTTCCACCTGATGCGTCTCTCATGCAGACCCAATTTTTTTCTCCGGGGTCTCTCGGCTTCATTTCGTCGTTCCCTGGTAAATCCGTCGTTGCTGAGATTGCTTTACCCCACCGCGTGTAGAATAGGTTGTACTATTATTAGGAATGGAAATTGTTGTCGGGACGTTGGGGATGCGTGGTGTTTTTGCGGTTCCAGTCAGTCACGGTCTGTTTGAAATGCTCATTGTAAGGTTTATGGTCTCAAGATAGCAAAAACGAGGCGCGAGAGCTTGGAACACTTTTTTTTTTTTCCACATTTCCGTCACATCTAGCGAGTGTCTTTCAAGTTCACTTAGCCAGCTAATCAAGGAAACCACTTCTCCTAGAAATGAACTCTGCATACATTCGTGCCGCCTTTCGCTTTTACAAACTATGGTATCACGTTCCTTCCTCTCCCTAATAATTCAGCGCATGATATCCACCGCCGGACAATGCGGCACACAAGTATACGTCGGGCACGGCAGATACCTCGTCACCGTGGCCGCATCCGCACACGGCCCGGTATTAGCCGGCGCCTTCGACGACAGCACCGGGGTCGGCTTCCCAATCGACAGCGTGGGGATCGGCTTGTCCGCGTCCCTCGCGTCCAGGGGCAAAGGCGTCGGCCTGCACGCAATCAGCGCGTCGGGACACATGGGTGGCACGCACGGCGGAACAATGGTCTTTGTCACGGTCGGGCAGCCGGTGGGCGTAGGGGTCCAAGTCGGCTTGAGGGTGATGGTCTGGAGCGTCTTGGGGCAGTCGCAGGTTGGGCAGTTGTTTGTTGCCGTCTTGGTGATGGGGCAGTCCAAGGGTGGGCCGTACGAGGGCTCACCGTCGTCGACGACTTCGAAATCCTCGGGCGTGTAATGGCAGGGCGCTGCGCAGCCGATCTTTGGGCAGGGCTTGACACGCGACACGGTTGTTGTGAGACCGCATGTGAATTCCGGGACCTTGGCATCCACGAGCTCGGCGGCGGCGGTGGGCTCCGGTGCGGCTTCAGCTTCGCGCTTGCCCCATGTCACGTAGCTCGGGGGCGTGTAGAACTCTGTGATAGCGAAATCTATAATAAAAAAGAGGTTGGAGGGGAACACGATGCCGATTGTATTTACTTGAGCGTCGGCCTCGCGTTTGCCCCACGAGATGTGTGCAGAGGTCTTCGGGGGCTTGGGCCACCAGATTGAGTACTGTGGGTTTCCGAGACCGATGGTGTTTGCTTGAGCATCGGCTTCAGCCTCACGCTTGCCCCAGGAGATGGAAGCCTGTGGTGGTGCCAGAGTGATATCATCACCGGGCGTGGGGGCTGGATCTGGGATGGCGGTGATGGGTGTCTCGTCATCTTGACGCTTGCCCCAGGAGATGTATGCAGATGTCTTGGGCGGTTTGGGCCACCAGATAGACCAGAATGGGTTGCCTAGGCCGATAGATGGGGGTGGGACGGCATCGTCGGCGTCAGCATCGCGCTTTCCCCAAGACATTGAGGCTTGCGGTGGTTCCATGGTGACTGAGTCGCTAGGCTCGGGGAAGATAGGGATCCCTGTGATGGGCATCTCATCATCCTGGCGTTTGCCCCAGGAGATCCAACCGCCACCACCGATGGTAGTTGCTGGTGGCAGAGGAGCCTTGGTCTTGGTCTTGGTCTTAGTTGGCTTCTTGGACTTGGTCGGCTTTGGTGGATGTGGCAGGTCGAGGGAAGCGGTTGGTTTGCCTAGACCAAAAGTTGGATCATATTGACGCTTACCCCACGAGAACGACATCTGGGGAGGCTGGATGCCAATGCTGTTTCCGGGAGTTGGGATGGGGAAGCCAGGATCTTCAGGTTCCGGGTCCTCGGGAAACTCTGGGTCTTCCGGGTCTTCAGGCTCTGGAACATCTGTAGGTTCAGGTTCCTCATCCTCCTGTCTCTTGCCCCAGATGATGGTTGCTTGAGGCGGAGTGATGCCGATGCTGTTCGCTGGATTAGGAAGAGGGAAGGGCGGGATCTCAATGGTTCCAGGATCTTCAGGCTCAGGATCCTCAGGAAATTCTGGGTCCTCGGGCTCTGGGACATCCGTCGGCTCAGGCTCTTCGTCCTGCCTCTTGCCCCAGATGATGGTGGCCTTAGGTTGGCCAAGACCGATGCTGTTCGCTGGATTGGGAAGAGGGAACGGTGGGATCTCGATTGTTCCAGGATCTTCAGGCTCGGGGTCTTCAGGCTCAGGATCTTCGGGGAGCTCTGGATCCTCTGGTTCTGGGACATCGGTCGGCTCAGGCTCATCTTCTTGCCTCTTGTTCCATGAAATGCTGGCCGTCACGGTGGGCTTCTTGGACGAAGTAGTCTTCTTTGTTGGCTTCGGCCACCATGGGAAGTGGTTCTTGGAGGTGGATGCAGGCGTAGGAGCAGCACCATCCCAAGTGATTGAATACGAAGGCTTGCCGAGGCTGATCTGGTCGCTTGGCTTAGGCGCAGGGGGATACTCTGGGTCCTCCGGATCTTCTGGATCAGGTTCTTCGGTCGCGGTAGCTAGCGGAGGGTCCCAGCTGATCGAGAATGAAGGTGGTGATAGGCTGATCTGGTCACCTGTCTT
This sequence comes from Pseudomonodictys pantanalensis, assembly GCA_019022785.1. Taxonomy (NCBI): domain Eukaryota; kingdom Fungi; phylum Ascomycota; class Dothideomycetes; order Pleosporales; family Parabambusicolaceae; genus Pseudomonodictys; species Pseudomonodictys pantanalensis. Next base: position 15,708 of record JAFHBV010000034.1, on the reverse strand, counting down.
TGGCGGGGATGGGGGATAGTCTGGCTCATCAGGAGTCTCTGTAGCAGTTGCAAGCGGAGGGTCCCAACTGATCGAGAATGATGGAGGAGAAAGACTGATCTGGTCGCTCGGCTTCGGTGGGTCAGGAACCGACGACTCTTCAGGGGCCTCGGGGTCTTCCGTGGGCACGGGCAGTGGTGGGTCCCAGCTGATCGAGTATTTTGGCGGAGTAAGTCCTATTTGCCTAGGCGCCAACGCGTCTTCTGCAATAGGGGCTGGGAGTGCGTGGATGCTGTTGGAAATCAGTATATATCGTTCCCAGGAAATGGTCTATGACGAACCTGGCCGCGAGGCCGAGCAGGACCACCAAGCTTTGCCTTGAAGGTGTCATGGTGGCTGATCGTCCAGCGAGGCGGTTGTGGCAATGTCTTGGATCGCTGCCGTTCAACGGTGCTGCAGATTGATTCCCAGTGCGCGAGCTGGAAAGATATATGACGTTCGTCCATGGCCGTAGTCTAGGTCACAACACCAGCAATACTATGTTGAAATGAAAGATACGACCACGCACACTATCGCGGCCGTACCTCTGTTCTCTTTTCACGTGTCGCATATTGGACGCCTGCATTTGCGGTCCGTAGGGGGGCAAGCGCTCTCTTCCCTGGTTCTAGGTCGGCCGTGTCCGGCTGGGAAGCATCCCCAGCAAAGCTTGCTAGCGGATGAGACGAGGTCATTGTCGATAGTGGCATGATTAGCAAAGCTATTATTAGAAGGCTAGAGCGATGGGCGTGGGGATGATACAAAGTGATTTGGCGAGATTGGGGAATAACACTGGAAAAATAGAGTGGAGGTTGTATATGTAGATTGCTGGATATTTGAAGAGATCGCACCGACAATCCGGCAGCAACCGAAACGAGGCCAGGTGGTGTGCAGGGGCGCAGAGCTTAGGCGACTGCCCTTGCAGCTTCGCGGGGTGCTGGGCGGTCCGGAGAAGCAGTCGACATGGGAAAATCAATATCATTCCGTCGTATCTTGTCGATACCTTGTCGAGTGATGTGATCTAGAATCTATAGATCCGTTGCCACCTTTAGTTCGGCTGATTATGCTAACTTTCGTCATAAACCCAGATGCGTCTCGTTTGCAACGGCCTCGTAACTGGAGCTGATCAATATCAATCGGTTTGATGCTTGCTAGACAAGTATGCTGATGGATCTGTTTTTGGCTCTCGCCACAGAAGGTGTTTGTCTTTTTCGGGGCTGTCGTCCAGAAGCGGCACGGTGCGAAGATATCAGGACATTTAAGCGATGCTTTCTCCTTCGTGTTGCATATGTATCTTCACGAGCCGTGAAGAACTCGCACGACATGTACGAGGGGGGCACAGGCCGTTGGCCTGATCATGCCAGCTTTCATCGAGGCGGACTCTCAATTGGCGGACGGAGTATTTGGTCGAGTGGCCATTTGCGCAAAGCACGTATGCGGAGAGTATCTGTGTAACCAGCTTCGAACATTTCCATCCCGGTCCAGGCAATCATAGCCGCGTTGTCGCAGCAAAGATCAAGCGGGGGAAAGATGAGCCGAACGTCTTCGAAGCCACGAGCGCAGAGTGTGCTACCCAGACTGCTTCACATGTCAACAGGAGTCGTTCCGAAAATACAACGGCAGAATTCATACATGGCTCTGAGATACGTGTTTGCAGCAACGCCGCCTGCAACGACCACCGTAGATACGGGCGCTTGTTGGAGGGCTAGAACAACACGGCCGGCAAGATGCTCGAAAGCAGCTCGCATTGCGTATGCCGCCAGGTCTTTGCGTTCCTCGTCGCTGATGTCTTTTGCAATACGGTCGGTCTTGGTTAATTTGCCGGTGGTTGGGTCTCGCTCATACTGGACTGCGCGTTCTACGGCCGTGGTCAAACCAGTGAAGCTCATTTCCAGACTTTTGGTCTTGAGCCCTCCGGAAGCTCTGGAAAGCGGTTGCCTGAGAGTCCAGCCCCAGTTGGAAATACTGAGTTGTTGGGCCTCCTCATTGTTCTTTGGAACCTGGTAGCTGTAGCGAGAGGCATATCGATCGCGGTATTCGGCGGCAGTGCGGGGCTCTGGTCTCGGAGACACTGGCCCAGGCTGCTTAGGAGGGAAAGCGAAATCTTCCAGGAGTCGCCCGTACATGACAGTGCCAGCCTGTTGCAGTAGCTCCGTAGGAAGGACAACGCGTGCAATCTTGTCCAAGCATTCCCCGATGGCTATGTCCGCCGTGCTTCCCATGATGCTGTGAGATGCCAAGGAGCTCGAGTGTATGAGTAGAGTATGGCCTCCCGAGACCAAGACGGACAGAAACGGAAAGTCGGGCTCCAGCTCAGGATCGGGGATAGGGATCGAGGAGTGTGTAGACGGCGTATGCGAGGGAACGGTCTCGGAGTATAATCGTAGTGCAACCACAAGACGGGGCGTCAAGGCGTGTGCCTGCATGTGGTGCACTCCCACTAGCGGTATCTGCCAGGCCAACTCAGCTTCCCATTCTTGCTTTAGGTGGATGCTCCTACCCGCCATGCTGCCGCAAGCCCTTTGGCAGTGTCCAGACCCGTGAACAGATTCGAGCGCATTCCCGGCCCGCGCGTCACCGATATGAAATCAGGAAGGCGCTGTGTGTGTCTGGTGTCTCCCAGCTTCGCCGAGTTCGAAGTATGACCAGAGCCATGATCAGCCGGCAGGTGGTCTATGGCATCTTGAACGAGCTGGGCGAGGTTTTCTTGATGGGACTCGAGGGCGACGAGCGGATGGACGCCATTGAAGGCCTTGTTGTTGGCCGTGATTTTCTTGTGAAAGTGCAGCTTAGCGGTTGGTCTGCCAGCTACTATGCCTTTTTCAAGCACGGCTACGGACGTATCATCGCACGATGTCTCGATTGCCAGGGTGAGGAGGAAGCGTGGGCGTGGGCGTATGCGTGGAGGGAGGTGCAGACTGGGAGTCAATTGGGGGCGAGAAGCTCCATGAAAGGCAACAGAGCGCATGCGCATCGCTCACATGCCAAGCATCCGGGAGTGAGGGTGTTGGGAAAGAAGGATTGCCGCCTGCACCTGCATAAGAGTCCTGCGGGACCCGAGTCGAAGCTAGCGGCTGTGCCTGGCCGGGTGACATCAGATCACATGCAACTTCGCACACCTTCACCCGCTGAATGCTCACCACCTGAACGCCTTCACAACCACAACGCCCTTCTTGTTTTCCGACGACGATGCTCCCCTTTGAACCTGACATACAACCCCATGGCTGATGTCAAACGAGAATCCGACGGCCCGGAGCCGTATTCGGCCTCCGCCTTCGACTTCACCCTCCTCCCCGACTACGACAACGACTTCGTGCACCAACAAGACATCGCCGAATTCGCCAAAGCCCTCCATGCCCCGGAAAACTCGCCCTCGACCGACGACTTGTCGCTCCCGCAGCCCGAGCCTCGCAAGTTCATCACGGCGCTGAATGACTGGAGACCGGTGCATCAGCGAGTGCGGCGGCGGCGGAAACACAAGAAGCCGCCCCGACGAGGCAAGGACGAGACACGCGAGGGCTTCGTATACGTCCTGCTGAAATGGCCGCTGCTCATAGTGGTTTTCGGGTGGTTGCTGTTCCTCAGCATTGCATACATCTTCACAAGACTATACATCTACCTATACGAGCACTGGATTACCTGGCGGGGCACGAGGCAGCGGCTGCGAAAACGGCTGCAGCTTGCTACAACGTACGAATCATGGATCAAGGGCGCAAAAGAGTTGGATTCGTACTTGGGTGGCGATGAGTGGAAAGAGAAGGCCGACTACGCCTACTACGACAGCAAAACCATCCGCCGGGTGCACGATCAGATGGTGAAGCTGCGGCAGCGTGCAGAGTCGGACGAGAATGGTCGGTCCAACGGGAAGGCGACTGCGGATCAGCAGAAGGCCGTCGAAGAGTTGCGAGCTCTGGTGGAGGCTTGCGTCAAGAACAACTTCGTTGGGTTCGAGAATCCACGTCTATACAGCGAGACGTATTACGGAACGAAGAATTTGGTTCAAGAATTCGTCGACGAAGCCGAGACCTCACTCTCCTTCCTCCTCCAAACCTCGCAGCTCGACGCAGAGACCAAGAGAGCACTGTTCAAGCACTTGAGCACCAACTTTGGACGCACAGCGCTCTGCCTCAGCGGAGGAGCCACCTTCGCATACTACCACTTTGGCGTAGCCAAAGCCCTCCTCGATGCCAACCTCCTCCCCGAAGTCATAACCGGTACATCTGGCGGCGCCCTAGTTGCAGCTTTGCTGGGAACAAGGACAGATGAAGAGCTGAAGAGGCTCCTCGTCCCCGCACTTGCAAATCGCATCACTGCATGCCATGATGAGTTCACAGTGTGGTTCAAGAGATGGTACAAGACGGGCGCCCGCTTCGACAGCGTCGACTGGGCTGCGCGATGTGCGTGGTTTACAAGAGGGAGTATGACCTTCAAGGAAGCATACCAACGCACCGGCCGCATCTTGAACGTATCTTGTGTCCCTTCTGACCCGCATTCGCCCACCATCCTAGCCAACTACCTCACGTCTCCCGACTGTGTCATCTGGTCCGCCGTCCTTGCGTCCGCGGCCGTCCCAGGTATCCTCAACCCAGTGGTTCTGATGAAGAAGAACAAAGACGGCACCCTATCCCCCTACTCCTTCGGCCACAAGTGGAAAGATGGCAGTCTCCGGACCGATATCCCTCTAAAGTCACTAAATCTGCATTTCAACGTCCGCTTCTCCATCGTCAGCCAGGTCAACCCCCACATCAACATATTCTTCTTTTCCTCGCGAGGTTCAGTCGGCCGACCGGTGACACATCGCCGTGGCCGTGGCTGGCGAGGAGGCTTCATCGGATCAGCCCTCGAGCAATACCTCAAGCTCGACCTGAACAAGTGGCTCAAAGTGCTCCGCCATCTCGAACTGCTTCCCCGCCCGATGGGCCAAGACTGGAGCGAGATCTGGCTTCAGCGCTTCAGCGGTACAATCACCATCTGGCCCAAGTCCATACCAAGCGACTTCTACTACATCCTTACCGACCCAACACCTCAACGTCTAGCACGCATGATCCACGTCGGCCAACAATCCGCCTTCCCAAAGCTAAAATTCATCGCCAACCGCGCCAAACTCGAGCACGTAATCCAACAAGGCCGGCGCCAATTCCGCCCCCGCAACACCCAAGACGGCGGCCTCGCGGCCGTCCTCTCAGAAGACGATCTGCAAACCCTTCTCAGGCGCAGCAAGAGCGACGGGCCGGAAAACAACCGTCCCTACCCAATGTCCGGCTCGGAATCATCCTCGTCTGCCCCCGCTTCTCGCCCTAGCTCGCCCGTCAATTTACCACTGGGCTTCTCCTTCACTTCCAAACAAAAACCTGCGCGTCTGCAAACCCAACCCCCCATCCCCCAACGCTCCTCGAGCAAACCCCCAGACAGCCCCAGCATCGCCCAACGCCTGTCAGGCTGGTTTTCCGCCCTCTCGCCCTCGGACCCCAACGCGCCTCCCCGGCCGCGCCCTAAGAAACAATCCTCCACCCAACAACAACAGGGGTCGAAATCCCAGCCCACATCGCCCTACCTGGTCTCCGAGCGCCCGTCCTCCATGTTCGAGCTCCGTCCGCATCAACACCTTATTAATACCGAGGCGTACACAGGTGCGCCACCGGCAGCCGCGGCGGGACATCACCGGGCAGGCAGCTTTTTGAAGGAGTTGCGAAGGCAGAGTAGGGTGTTTGTCGATGATGAGAGTGAGGGGGATGATGGCGGGAGGGCGAGCTTTGGCGATGCGAGGAGGAAGTATGGTGATAAGGCTACGGATGGGGCTGGCGATGGGACTGGGGATTCGGGGGCGGGCGCGGAGATGTACGATGATGGAGAGGCGGATGGCGATGTTGAAGATGAGGGTGAGGTCCAGGATGTGGCGGCGGGGTTGGCGATGGAGGGTGCGGCTGTGGAGTAGGGATTCGCGGCCTCGCAAGAGATGGGGCGGGATGGCTGCTTGTGTTGATCGTGCATGATAAATTTTCGTATTGCTGGAAAAGGTGCGTTGTAAAGGCGTTGTCAGCATGTTTATGATGGTACGCAGGGGCATGGAATGGTGTTTGGAGCATGGCATAAGAGTGCATGGCATACAAGTAGACTGTCCGTGATGCATTTTCCAATTCGCTATGTGGGTATCTCAGTGCTACGAAAATCATGCAGGGTCATTAAAAACATATCCCGACGGAAACGATGAACATGATCATAGCCGACACCCAGCGCATCATTCTGCTTTCCTGCGTTTTCCCGCCGAAATAAAAGTAGCATTGCCAGAACAGGTCTCTCGCCGCGCATGGCCACTTTTATACCGCTCATACAGTGGATACACTGCCCTATGCCTTCTCGTGGGCGGCACAAATCCTAAAGGACTTCTAGTTGGCCTTCAGAGATTAGTGGCGCTGTTATCATCCCATCATATCAATATCGTCCATAGAAGCCAGTAGATCGTACTGCAGCCCCTCATGCACATCGAGGGCTGGGTCAAGGCTGTCCAGTCCCATCTGGGCATCCATTTCCGCTTCCTCGTCGAACATGGGGACGTCCGGAACGAACAAGCTGTCTGAGACCCCGCTTGGTTTACCAGTCGATGCAGTGAACAGCTGGTCCATGAAAATATTGGCTGGCGTCTGAGGCATGCTCGTGTCCGCAGATTCGGCAATAGACGTGGGGTCATTGATGCCTCCAAGCCAGAATTTGCCTGGCAAGGCTCGAGCAGCCTCCCGATCCGCCCCGAGAGAAGCCATGCGCAAGACATTGCGCTCCGAGATGGCGACTTCGATGGCCTGCTCGTCGAAATTGTGATGGGCGCGGAGATGTTTCTTCAGGTCGAGATCGCGGTAGAAGCGCCAGGGGCAATTCTCGACGGTACATGCGACGGGCCTGTTGTCCTCGTAGCCGACGCCAGTAAGCAGCGTGAGGGTAGAGGGTTCCGGTTTCTTTCTGGAGACCTTTGCCGCTTGACGAGCCTCTTTACGGGTCAATTGGCCTAGATGGTGTGTCCGGATGTGCTGCTCAAGGGAAGACTTCGCCTTGAAGGCGGCGCCGCAGGCATCTTCTCCACCCCAGTCCTTGAGATCCGCTTTCCTAGAATCCTTCATCGCGTCTGAAATGCAGTGGAACCTGGACTTTTGCTCGTGAACAGCCTCGATGTGCGTTTTGAGGTTGTAGTTCTTGTTGAAGACCTTGTCGCAGCCCGCAACGGGACAGGGGAATGCCGGCTGATCCTCCAAGTCGCAGTGCTTCGTATCCAGGTGGGCTTTGAGGTTTTGCGGGCTCTTGAACGTGATACCGCATTCGTGGCAGACGGGTGGGTGAACCTCTTGCTGATGGATTTTGAGAGCTTTGGCACTCTCGAAAGAAAGCGGCTCCTGCGCCTCGGAAGATGTTACGTTCTCTCCCAATATGCCCTGGGTGGTTGCAGGCTCGGATTTCACGCTGACGCAGAGCATGCAAAAGTATTTATCCATATCTTGCCTGCCTGTATGATGATTTGCGACATGCCGACGAAGCGCTCCTGCCGACTGGTAGCCATGCGCGCAAGGCTTTCCGGTCGCTTCGATAGTATACGGGCAGGGATATGCCTTGGACTCAAGGTGGAGGGACTTTATGTGCGCGTCCAAAGTCTTCTGTTTCCGGAAAGCCTCCTTGCACGGCGGGTAGCCAGTGCAGTAAAACTTCTTGTCGTGAACCTCTCTGTGCTTCGCTAATCGACTCTGCGAGGCGAAAGCCTTGCCACAGTCTTCCCAGTCACACACATGTTTCTTTACTGGAGTTCCATGCTCGTATTCTTGATGCCGCTTGAGGTGGTCTTTGCGAGGATAGGTCCTGTCGCAGCCCTCGTGGGTGCAGGCGTAAGGACGCTCCTTGTTGTGTGACCGTTTGTGTTCCTCCAGACGCGCGCTGCGATTGAAGCGTTGCCCACATCCTTCGATATCACAGACGAAGTTCCACAGTCGTTGGCGTTCGCTCTCGGCTCGCATGCCGCCTTTCTTGGTAAAGGTCGCAATATGCAGTCCGTCGTCGGTTCGCAATTCGCTTTGGGGGTCGACCTCGGTGGCATCGCCGTCCCATATGATAGACTCGCCCGACGAGTCCGAGGAGTAGTCGCCATCTTTAGGTATAAAGAGAGCATGACTGTTGTTGCCGAGCTCCTCTGTCCTGCGATCAGTTGCATGCCACGGCGGATGTGGACAAATCTTGTGAATAGTAGAACAGAAAAGTCACGGGTTCCCTACCTAATCGAGCCTTCTTTCGAGCCTCCTCGTCATCGCTGATGGCCTCCTTGCGTTTCAGAGCCATTGCGCCACACCCTGGTGCTCTTGTTGTGGATTGCGGGCGTGGTGTTGACGAAGCTAGAAATTTCCGCCAAACGTGTGGGTAACGCCAAGATTTGGGGGTCCGTGCGGACTCGCTCGCACGTGATTGGCTCAGCTTTTTGTTCCCAGCTGTGAAGCTTTGCAACCAGTTCTTTCAGGCCTCACCATCCCACCACGACCCCCATCCTCTCTCCCGCGCAGAGACACCAAACCCCCAGCTTCGATCACCTGAAATCAAACATATCCAAGCGCATTCACAGACCGCACCTCCTACCATGTCTGACTACGGCGGCGGCGATGACTACGATGCGGGAGGTTACGACGGGTACGTTGCGCTTCTTGAGTTCGCATGTCCGTGGTGGGCCGGCTGCATACAGCTAAACGCCAGTCGTAACTTCAGATAAGCTAACGTTGTGCTAACAGAGAGGGCATGGATTTCGAGGAAGAGATGGAGCCGGAAATCTACGACGAGGATGGACAAGACGGAGAGGGTGGACAGGGCGAAGAACCAGAGACGGCCGATCAGAACGCCGACCACAACGTAGTCGAGAGCGGAGACCCCAGCGCCGCAGCAGCAGCCAAATCCGCGCAGAAGAATACCGTACAAGCTCTCAAGTCGAAGAAGGTGCCCAACGAGAACCGCACAACTACCCCCTACATGACCAAGTACGAAAAGGCACGCATACTGGGCACAAGAGCGCTTCAGATTAGGTGGGTTTTGTTATTCGGCGAAAGGGGAATGCAGGGAGGCTGACTAGGAAACAGTGGTAACGCGCCGGTGCTTATTGATGTTGAGGGCATGACTGATCCCCTGGAGATTGCCATGAAAGAATTGCGAGAGAAGAAAATTCCGCTTGTGGTGCGGCGGTATCTCCCAGACGGCTTGTAAGTGGATTTGTCCCATTTCGCAAACGGCCCGGTCTGACTTCCTGCAGCTATGAAGACTGGACGTGCGAAGAGCTTCTAACATAGGAGGAAACGGGGAGGACAAGTTGCATTTATCATATGGAGTTGAAAGGTTGGTAAAAACAAGGGGCATGCTCGGCGAACGGAGTCTTCAATGAGAGCATAGTTACATACCCCGAATCAAGACCGAATTTGCGCAATTTCCGCTGCAGATTGCCGTGCAAGCGGATCCGCTAAGCTGGGAGCTCTTGGGGCTTGCCATGAGCCGCTGGGATTAGTTACCTCATTTGGTGGGGCAGAGCAGGAGGGAAAAGCAGCCCCGCACTGCTCATAAAAAGTCAATGAACGTCACTCAAGCTCTCAGGCTCAAAGCTTTATATACCTCCAGGCCCCTCTTACGACCAACCTCAAACCCCTTGCATCTACACCAATCCTACGGAACCACTCGACTGATCGCCAAAATGTCGTTCGAAACCACCGCAACGATCGCTTCCTTCGGCGGCAAGCTGCTGAAGCTCAAGCACAAATCGTCGAGTACCAACACAGACATGGCGCTCAACCTCTACCTCCCACCGCAAGCTCTCAAATCTGGCGCAAAGGTTCCGGTGCTGTTCTACTTGTCGGGTCTGACATGTACCGGAGACAATTGCTCGGAGAAGGGCTTCTTCCAGCATGGCGCGAGCGAGAAGGGCATTGCCGTAGTCTACCCAGATACCAGCCCACGTACGTGACTTGAGAGATTAGATTCAGAGCTAATCCAACGCTTCAGGTGGCCTCCAGATCCAAGGCGAAGACGATGCCTACGACTTCGGCTCCGGCGCAGGTTTCTACGTGGATGCGACGAAGGAGCCATGGACAAAGGGCTACAACATGTACTCGTATATCACGAAAGAGCTCCCGGAGGCTCTTTTCTCGTCCTTTAAGGAGCTGGACGGCAGCAGGATGAGCATTACCGGGCACAGCATGGGCGGGCACGGAGCTTTGACACTCGTACGTACACGTAGATATCATACTTAAGATACCGCTAACGGGAATGCAGTTCTTAAAGAACCCAGGAAAGTACAAGTCCGTGTCCGCGTTCGCTCCGATTGCCAATCCGATCAATTGCCCCTGGGGACAAAAGGCTTTCAAGGGATACTTTGGCGAGGACCAGCAGGAGAAGTGGAAGGAGCACGACGCTACCGAGCTTGTGAAGCAGTGGAAGGGTCCGCTGGAGATGCTCATCGACGTCGTACGTCTTCTTCGTTGCCTCCAAGTTTTAGAATGATATCGCTAACGTGAGTCACAGGGTACCGGAGACAACTTCTACAAGCAGGGCCAGTTGCTGCCCGAGAACTTCATCAAGGCCGCGAAAGACGCTGGAAACGACAAGGGCATCAACCTGCGCATGCAGCCCGACTACGACCACAGCTACTACTTCATGGCCTCATTTGCGGACGAGCACGTTGCGTGGGCGGCGAAACATTTGGGCGCATAGTAAGTGGCATCTACATGCTGGTTCAGGATGCAGCGGCTCATAGCTACAGAAGCGGTCGGGGCGTAAAAGAAAGGCTGTGATGACGAGCGATCTCGCCATGGCTTTCAACCGGGGCATGTGGTTGATGAAAGCTTGTGAACAAGATATCCTTCTTTCATCCATGTAGAATATTGAGAATATGGCCAAAGTCCCCTCGGATGGGCAGGCTCGACAGGAATAGAACGTGGCATGAATTTCATAGCAAAGACTACATGTATGCGCTTAGATACGGCTGGCATTGCTCTTCTCCCAGGTGATTGCTGGGTTCTATTCCGTGTATGTGCATGAAATTGCGGGACGCTGCAAAGCGCTTAAAGCATCCAAAAATCCGCGACATCAAGTACCGATTTCTCCATGAATGCTCCAAGGTGGCGCGATATTGTGAGGCACGTGTCCGCTGATGAGATTGGGCACGCGCTTTTACCCACCAGCATCCCACCGCCAAGACCTTCAGATTCAGTGCCTAAAGCCGTGACTCTGTTTTGGAACAGCACACGCCAACAAAGAGCCTCAAATTCGTTTCCGCCTCCTCTCACCCCACAAGATCCGTGCTTGTTGCCACTGCCCCTTCACCGCGTCTGCCACGTGCCAATCGACTCACGCATACGTCAATTTCGCTGCCCCGCGCGCCGCCATTCACCGCCCATCACGCTCCCATGATGCAGGACTCCCCTTTGGCAATGGTCCGGTAGCATAAAATTTTCTCGGAACACCACCCACTGTCTCGGTTGCTACCGCGCATGCAAAACCAGCACCTAGCGTGTTTGGAACACTACACCCGGGGAAACTGCATCTGAGACGGTGGTGGACATGGAGGCCCAGGTGCGTGCCCGCGTGGCTACCAGCTTCATGCCGGACAGGCCCGCTGATATTGAATCTTCGAACAGGTTGAAAACGCAATCCAAATCGCCTCCGATCCCACGTCGAGCCAGCAACTGCGCGGTCAGGCCATAGAGTATCTCAACCAGCTAAGAGCAGAAGGCAGCGCATGGCAAGCCTGCCTCGGACTCTTCACTCGCGAACCCCGAACCTCCGACATCATTCGCCATACTTCCCTCGATCTCGTAAACAATGCCGTCCAGGAACACCGCCTCGATGACCAGAGTCTGGCGTACATCAAGGACACTCTCATGGGCTATATCCGCCAGACGTACGCTTCTAGGAACACAACTCCGGACACTGGCCACATACAGAACAAGCTGATGCAGACTATGACTTATCTCTTCGTAGCTCTATACCCGACCTCCTGGCAATCCTTCTTCGACGACTTCCGTGCGCTCGCCGGCGACCAGACGACCATTGGCAACGTCAACGCCGCTAGCACCATTCTATACCTGCGCATGTTGGGCCAGGTGCACGATGAGATTGCGGATCAGCAAATTGCTAGACAAGACGAAGACAAAAAGCGGAGCACGGAGCTCAAGGACCTCATACGGCAGCGGGATGCACAGAAGATTTCGCTGTCCTGGCAAGAGATCCTCGCAAAGTGGAGGGAGACCGACTTGGGCCTCATCGAGATGTGTCTTCGGACCATTGGCCGCTGGGTCAGCTGGACTGAAATCTCCTTGGTCGTCAACGAGGCAATGATCTCCATCTTCCTGCAGATGGCGGGACAGCAAGGCATTTCTTCGCCAGAAAGCCCAGAGGGCCGGGTCCGAGATGCTGCCATCGACACCTTCTCCGAAATTGTCGGAAAGAAGATGAATGCGTCTGAGAAGATCGAGCTAATCATTTTTCTGAATCTGGCCAACGTCGTTGGGCAGTTGATCAACAGCCCAGCGCTTCTGGACCAACAGACTCCCGACTACGATAATGATCTGGCGGAAACGGTCGCCAAGCTCGTGAACAATATCATCTTTGATATCGTCAAGATTCTTGAGAATGGTTCCGTCGATGAACAGACGCGCCAACGCGCCGACGAGCTCATCCAAGTCTTTACCCCTTACCTTCTAAGATTCTTCGCAGATCAATACGATGAGGTCTGTTCGACTGTCATCCCTTCCCTAACCGATCTCCTCACCTTCTTCCGTAAGCTACAGAAGAAGACCGGTTCGTTGCCCGCACAATACCTTGCCATCCTGCCGCCTGTGCTGGAGGCAATCATCAACAAGATGAAGTACGACGAGGCCGTCTCGTGGGGCGAGGACGGCGAACAAACAGACGAGGCTGAGTTCCAGGACCTCCGAAAACGGTTGCACGTTCTGCAGCAAACAGTCGCTGCTATTGACGAACCATTCTATATTGATACCCTAAGCCGAGTGGTCACCGACACATTCGCCCGTCTTTCTTCCGGCGGACAGTCGCTCGACTGGCGCGACCTCGACCTCGCGCTCCACGAGATGTTCCTATTCGGCGAATTAGCCATGAGAAACCAGGGCTTGTACGCAAAGAAGGTACCATCATCTGTAGCAGCGGAGCGTTTGGTTGGTATGATGTCCAGCATGGTCGAATCAGGTAAGCATCGCGAACATTTGGGGTGCCAGCTGTCTGATAATGTGCAGACCTGGCCAACTATCCGCATCCCGCCGTGCAGCTCAATTATATGGAGATCTGTGTCCGCTACTACCAATTCTTCGAACAAAACCCGCACCTCATTCCCAGGGTACTAGAGAACTTCGTGCGCCTAACGCACCACAACCACGTCAAGGTCCGGTCGCGGTCGTGGTATCTGTTCCAGCGCCTTGTCAAGTACCTCAGGTCTCAACTTGGGAATGTCTCATACGATATCATTCAAGCGATTGCGGATCTTCTCACAATCAAAGCCGAACTGCCTGACGACTCAGGCGATGACATGTCTTCAGAAGAGGATGATCAATCTGCGGATGCGCTCTTCAACTCGCAGCTGTATCTATTTGAGGCTGTAGGTTGCATTGCCTCTTCGAGTACAGTCTCGACGGACAACAAGAAGCTGTACGCGCAGACTATCATGGCGCCACTATTTGCCGATGTCGAACAGACCCTTCCACAAGCCACCAATGGGGATGACCGCGCCATACTTCAGATTCACCATATCATCATGGCCATAGGCACTCTTGCGCGGGGCTACTCGGACTGGATGCCATCGAACAACGTCGCACTCCCTCAAAGCGAGGTCTCTGACGAATTTTACAAGGCATCCGAAGCGATCCTCGTCGCTCTCAAGCAGCTAAACTCATCCAGCGAGATCCGCTACGCCGCGCGCTTCACCTTCTCTCGCATGATATCTGTTCTGGGGCCACGCCTACTCGAGGAACTACCCGCGTGGATCGAAGGCCTTTTATCACTGAGCTCATCAATGGACGAGATCAGCACCTTCCTCAAAGTCCTAGGTCAAGTGATCTTCACCTTCAAAGCGGAGATTGCTGGCATCCTAGACGGCGTCCTCACGCCTCTGCTTCAGCGCATCTACACGGGCTTGGCGGTCACCCCTGCTGGCACGGATGATGAGATCCAACTTGCTGAGCTTCGGCGGGAGTACTTGAACTTCATATTTGTCGTTCTGGGCCATGGGCTTGGGTCTGTCTTTGTAAGCGAAGGTGAGTGCCTTGAACTCTGTTTGCAATTCCATATGGTAGATCGTACTGACAAGCACAGCCAATCAGTCCATGTTCGAAACCGTCATCACGTCGATCGACACCTTCGCCCGCGACACTCACGACTACCCGACCGCTCGTCTCGCACTTTCCGTACTAATCCGGATGACGTCTGTTTGGAGCGGTCCCGACAAAGTCGGACCGAATGCGAATGCAACACCCACATCACCTATCACGGCGCAAGCTCCACTCCCTGGCTTCGATAACTACGTCATGGAGCGCTTCTCACCCCTCGTTTGGGGTATCCCCGGCTCGCCAGGATTCAACACGAAGGACGCCCAGGCCAAATCGGTGCTCTTCGAAGCCGCGAATCTGCAAGCAGAGATCGTCAAGAAAGTAGGCGAACCATACGTCGAGCGCTTAAAGAATGACCTGCGAGGTATGGGTGTCGGCGATGATGGGGTGGATGAGTATCTGAGAACGCTGGCAGGTGGTTTCGAGGGGTTCAAAAAGGAGAAGGAATGGAAGTCGTTCTTTGCGAGCTTCGTAGAGCGACTATTGTCCGCTAGGGGCTGAGAAAGCGTGAAGGAAGCATATGCAGCGACTCAGGGTGGTTTGAATACCGGTGGTTTCATGGTCCAATTCTTCTAGTCAGGTGGAATTATTTGCATCGTGGCAGGCGCGTGGCATGAAATCATAGCGTTGAGATATTATACCAAGTCAAAAACCTTACTAGTAGGTGAATGAGGGAATAGAGAAGGACGAACGCTCATGTTGGTGCGGGCTGGTAAAACTGCGGATTGGGCTGTATCCATGATTCTCATTCATCATACGCCGAACGGCCTGCTACAGCATTTAATTGCCTCCATCTCACTCTAGGCAATCCAAGCGCCATCGCACAATCAAATCCGCGCGCCAGCCCGTACAAAGCAAATTGCCCTCCCAAGCATAACAGACAATACTGTGGGTATCCCGAACATTACACAAAGAGAAATGCCTGTCCCATCCCCCCTGAGCATCTCTCACGAAAAGTCCTCCCTCTCCCCATACCCCTCACCGTCATAATCCGCCCTCCAAACAACCACACTCGGATTCCCATCCTGCGCACTATCATGCCTCTTATCCTCTCTCCTGGCCCTCTCCACGTCCTCCCCCTTCGCCCTATCCCCCTCCAAAGCCGCAACATCCACACCCTTCGCCTCTAACACGGTCCTCAAATCCCGTCCTTTGGTCCTCATGAGCTCCGAACTGCAGCCCACGCATATGCGCAGGTAGCACCACACACAGGCCCATTTGCGCTCGCGCGGCACGTTGGTGGTGCAGATCATGCAGGGTTGCGGCTGGAAGTCGTTGCGCGACCAGACGTAGGTGCTGTGGTGCGAGTAGCAGTTTAGATGTTGAGGCTATATTGAGGGGCAGGGGGCGGGGA
>JAFHBV010000329.1:0-41616 GCA_019022785.1 Pseudomonodictys pantanalensis | reverse complement strand
GGTGGGGAGTGGGGAGGTGGATTTGATTGATCTGTGAGATGTGGGAGAGAGTGCGGTTTGAGCATAGCAGGCCGAGGGAATTGGACGGTTGATGAGATACCCATCGATTATGATTATGACATTATGTATACATCTCCAACAATGCCGTTGATCTTGTTGCATGCGTTTATGCGGGTGGATGGGTTCTTTGTGGTTGGGAGTGTGCGCCGAAGGTGGTACCTTTCTGGATTGAAACATGACGTCTGCGTTGCTGTCTTGCTCCCACACTGCACCATGCTAATGTCTCCATCTCACTTCATCTTCATCCTTCACAACGCGTCACGCCGTGCTTTCTTGTCTGCGTTGCGACCGCATATCCACCTAAATTCCAACGAACTCCTTCGGCCAGCCGTCCGACATCGGTGCCCTTATTCGACAGTCTTACGACGGGACTGAAAAAAGCCTCGAAAGGCGCTATGCATCTTTGCTCTCCTCGCATCGTATCTCCAAGACGTGTCCCATCCCACTCATCCTCCATGCTGATGACTGAGGCAAGTGTAAATATCGGGCACAAGGAGCGAGTGGTATGCGAATGGAACCTCGATCCACCCTCTGACGATTGATCTAGGTATACCAGTCGCTATGCCCGGACAGCTTGTTTGCGTCTGCTTAGGGTTCTCTCCGTGGGCTACCGAGACTTCCAGCCTGTGGATGATTGTGTCGAGCCGATGTTTCTCCAACACGAAATTGGTCCAAGGTCCAGAAGAGACGGTGCTCTATCTGTGGGCGACTGTATCTCCACCGGACTTACAGCCCGTGATAGAAGACCGTCCGGCACGTAGAAAAGCTAGGCCATGTGCAAGCTCCTGTCACGACCGTCCTATTGCGAGAGGACGGTTACAATGCGGGACCAAACGCTCAGTGAGAGTCGCGGTGTTGCATGTTTGCGCACCACACCGCATGGATCTTCGTTTCCCATCCGGCACCCCTGAGGTTATTCACGCCATCGGGGAAAACGAGGCGATTCGCCTCGTTGCCTTGGCAGCCATAATTGCTGTCGACTGATCAGCTGTACATTCAGGACACCCGGCCTTGCAGAACATACTCCCAAAAAACACAGGTCCAGTCGTCTTTGCGCGTCAAGACTGAATACGGATCGCGCGCACCGACAAGGATTGACTGCACCCGGCCATCTATTCTACACCACAATTAGCGCGCAATCAAAGCCAAATGACGCCACGAGACGTACAGATTGTTGTCCAGGCTCAGGCATGTACTATTATATAGATCGACTGCCACCTCCGAGTAGAACGACGGCGCGCCGTAGAGGAAAACCTTGATCCGATCCTCAGTGACATACAAGCTCGGCGTGTCTCCTAGCACGAGCGAGCTCCAAGCGAAGGCAACGATAGCGACGAGAAGCGACGCGAAGCGCATCATGGCAACATAACAGACAGCTGATGGGATGAAGAGGAGTGCCTGAGGTTAAAGAGGAGAGAGATCGTGAGGTCAACAGGAGGATCGTCATGTTGGCAGGTGGGCCGCCCAGCCATCATTCGTTGTGTTGGCACAGCCCCTCTGACGCTAGGATGGACGCGTGGATACCCCCGGGAACTAAGGCGGATACGGCACATCGTCGGTTGCCGTCAGCAAGATAACCACTCGTCCATCGTCGTCATCTGGACGACGTTTCGAAACAGTGTTTACCTGCTGCTGTGGTGTTGCGAAACTTTTGCGTTTGGTGCTCGAAACATAGCCTGGTGGCGACACAGATACGCCAGGCTATCTCAGACATAGGATGTAGCAAAGACGCTAGTCCGACCAGCAACACGGCTCCGGCACATTTTGAATAGATTGCTCACCGGCTTTACTCTCCCCGCAGACAGGTTCACGGATTGCTAAACGTCATCGATTGGAATTGATGAAGATGGATTGGAAATTCGCGATACAAAAGGAGGCATAGGCTCGCCGAAGCAAGATCGGTAGGTGGTATCATTCGACGTTAATTACAGCCTCCGGTTCGCTTGAAATGGCATGCTTGCACACGGGACTCCATTCCTCCCCACCTGCATATTATCCTTCAAGCCTCCTGGATGTCTTGTCCCGGTAATGTCGCTTCCTCAGACCAGATGCGCTGCAGCTCAGCTGGCTTTCTTTGCCTCTGAAACCATCTCAGCATACACCTACGTTGACCTCTTCCATCGCTTGGCACCAGTATGACTGCATGCCTCTGCGGATCGTCTTTTCTTCGTATGGGCTTCTACAGTTCCGTCAGTTCGTTTCTCGAGGGCAAGACATGCCATGAGACTCACCAATGGGCAAGAGCAGCGAAAAGTGCTCTCCAACTACATACGATAACTACGTGTAGTCCGAGACGGTATTGGACACCAGTACGATGTGTCAATACCTCCAGTCAGGGGCTGTCATTCCCACTCTAGACTGGCAAGATTTCAATTGAGACCGCACGGTCAAGTCGTGGCGATCAAAGCGCGTGGAACCAATAGCGTGCATGCTGTCTCGCGTCCGGCTCGGGTAACGTTCCGATAGTCATTTCGCCGTAATACATGGTGCCGGCTTCGAGGTCGTATGGGGTGAGGGGACTGACCACCGGGCTGTCTCGCGGGTTCTGCAGATCAATGGTGGTATGTCGCTCAGGCACCTCGACGTCTTCCATCTCATGCCTCGGCTCGGATTCACCAATCTCGCACACTGGGGTGCCGACGAGCTCTGCAATCTTCCTCTCCTGGGACTGGAGCTCTGGCCCCTGGGGCGTCGCATCGACCTCCTTCTTTGCCAGTGTCTTCTTCTTTTTTGCCCTTCGTATCCGCTTCTTCCGTCGCAGGTATAGGTGTATCGCAGCAGCGAGACAGACGAGGAAAATCAGGACGAGAGCAAAGATAAGCATCATCTCTCCCGCCTTGACCACCGTGGGCGACGACAGATTCGAAGACGCGGAATAGGTGGATTGCGGTTGGTGCTGGTTCGGAGCCGGCGCCCCGTTCTGGTTCTGGTCCACCATCGTCGGTCGCTCGTGTAGGACGCAATCTCGATCGCCGCGCCCTTTATCGACTAGGTGAAGACATTCGTCGAGCTGGCGGCTTGGTTATCACCGCGAATGGATGCAGAAGTCGGCCGTTAGGATAATCGATAGGAAAGGGCAGCGGGAGGGGCGTTCACGAAGCCCGCCTCAACACGGACGAGCACGGGGTGAAAGGTGGTGGAACGAGGTCGCGCCGGCCGCCTCCTACGAGCGACTGCAAGCCCTCAAATACGGAGACCGCCAACGCGGACAAGGCCATGGACACGAGCTGAACGACCAAGCACTACGACGCGAATGGCAGCAGAGCAGCTCCGAACAGGGGCAAGCCTCCCATCAGGATGGATAAACAAGGGCTTGGTGGTTAGACGAGCGAATCCGATGGCGGATGCGGAGGCGGGCGATCAGCGAGAATAGGCAGGTGGCAGGGATGAGGTGCGTGGGGCGGGTAAGTTTGGAGGTGCAAGAGGTTTCCAAATCTGCGGGGCCAAAAAGCACGCGCTTTACACACTGAGATTGCTGATCAAAGCGACAGCGAGGGGGTTCCTGTCGACTGCATGAAATTCCTTATAAACACCCTGGATCCTCAGGACTTTATTTACCGGAGTTCACACGAGGACGCGCAAACCAGCAAGACAGAATGCAGATCTTGTGATACACTCGCAAGTCGGCAGCAACCAAGCCCTCTTCCAATACCGGCGGACTTCAACCTGCCGGCAAGCAGCCCAGACCCATCGACTCGGGGCCAAAAGGCAGCAATTCACCCCGCAACGACAGACGCCTCCAACAGAGTGACCTGCAGTTTTCGGTCCGGCTGACCAGTTGGAAACCTGCCCAAGCACTTCCTTTTCCCATCACAAAGGGGGCTCCCCGTCTCTTATACAATTACCTTCCCTCCACGGACAAAATCGCGGCCCGTCTCAGGTCCGCTAAACCATACACATGGGTTGCAAGGTGTTGTACCGATCCAGGCAACCGGCGGGACTCGTGTCTGGGTCATCGGCTGATCAGCTTCAATTTATTCCACGCCGGTTTGATTAGAGGGTCTCGGATTATGGGCGAGTATCGCTTGCGTACGCGTTTCTGCAGGCACACAGTTTTATTCACAGAAACAGTAAAAGAGGTTTGGGTTTTGGGTGGATCCCAAGTTCGTGATGGCCCAACTTCAGCCTATCTGCTATCTACCTATCTTTCCAGACTCCCGACGGATGCTGGACCGCGCTCTCCGAAGCCTCATCACAAGCGAGGTGTATTCACCCCTGCTCTTCCAACACACGTCGGGACTTCATTCGCTCGCATTTGCTGCCTCAAAGCTACGACTTTCTATTCCACGTGTCGCGACGGGATGCTTTGGACCGATCTGGAGCTGTCGTATCCGATGACCAAGCTCTCTCACGAAGGATCGCCATACCAGCTCGTCGCTATAGGGATGCAGGTGTCGAAATTTGAAGGATTTGAGTGACAGCTGGTTTGCGGTCAGATCGCCAGGAACCAGCAGCGCTGCGGGCCGTGTTTGAGACCGACCGGGGCGCAGCCTTCAGCAACACCTGAGATCGATACTCCGTACGGCTCTATTGCCTCTCAAACCATCTTTCCATATATAGTGGAGTGATCCGACTCTTCCCGTCCGGCAGAGCCTCCAAAGTCGTGGCTGGCTAGCCGCCAGCTCTCCTCTCAACCAAGCTTCCTTCGGGCGAACTGCGAGTCCCTGCATGGGGGGGAGGAGAACGCAAGGATAGCGATGCAAAAGATTCGTCTGGGCCTGGTCGGTGTCTCAGTCGCCCCGGTCAGGTCGCCGTTCATTCACTGCTCGGCAGCGCCTCGACTTTCCGCCGAACACCTCTAGTAATGATCTTCCTCAATATCCCTGGGAGGCTCTGGCTGCACTTTCGGATCTCGATCGCAACCCAGAAGTTCGCAGTGGAGGTTCAGATGACCAACTCTCTGTTTTCGCCGTCGCAAGGCTCGAGTATGGAAACTGTCTCACAGCCTTCCGTCCTCAGAGCCTTGCAACTCCACCGCGATTGTGCAGCCATCTTTCTCTTTCGCGCAGCCTTCCGCCCACATCTCTTTGAGCTCCTCTCCATCCATCTCTGGGAGCCCAGGTTGCTCCAACTCGTGTACGCCCGCGCTCTTCTCGTCGCCATCCAGTTCGGCTTTGCCTCCCCATTCCACGTCCTCTTTCCCTAACTTCCCCTTCCTAGCCAAGTTCTCCTTCTTTTTCGCCGCAGCCCGATCTTTGAGCGCATAGTGTATGCAGATCCAGGCCAAGACTATCATCGGTCCGAACACGATAACGACGACGACGACGACAACGAGGTGGTCGTTGACATGGATCTCGTCGTCCCAAGTCGACATGATCACTTCCGATTGTGGAAGTTGTCTGGAGGGAAAGTAAGTGCAGGATGAGTGATGGCGGTCATGCTGAGTTCACCATCCTTTGTAGCCCTGGGGACGGTTTCACGAGTGTGGCGATGAGAGCTGTGTAGATTGAGGGCAACAATGGCCTCGACCTTGGGGTCAATGGGCCTTTGAGGGTTGCGGGGTAAACTGGGAAAGGGTGGGTGAGTGACGCATGTTGATGCCCGGACTGCATGATTCATATATTGCATAGACCAGGTAGTCGATTGTGACAGCCCATATTAACAAGCAAGTACAGGAGCCGTATACTACACAACTCCCCAGTATCCGGCTAGCAGCTAGAGATCAGTGCTTATAGTAAGTGTTCACAAATTGGCCTTGAGCTAGAATCTCAAACGTCGGAAAGATAGGAGCGCATTGACAGCTGCGCGAGGGACTTGGTAGTGGACTGGGTTTAATGTGGGCGAAATTGTGCATCTGTACGTTTTGGTAGGGAATTGTGTTGGCTCGGCTTATGGTTGCTGTCAGATTTGAAATCTTTGGGACATAGGGCTGCCGGGATTCTTGGACACGCAAAGTGCACAGGAGAGGATCGATACTATCTTTGGTATCGAACGAATAACTTGGGGCTGAAGAAGACCGGTACCGGCTTTGATGACGCGGTAGACGCGGCCGTGGTCTGTCTGCTGTCCGCATATTGAGCCGGCAGATCCGAGGCGACCTTGCACGACAGCCTTCTGATAAGAAGCAAGTGACACCTGCATCTGAATTTGGCTGGGAACAGCAGAGCACACGGCCTGGCTCTCGCAAGCGTTTTGAACATGTCGTTCACAGCAGACTGGCATTTCAGATCAATCCCATAGCCCTTCGATCCCTCAAATGTCAGCCGATCAATGTCAGCCAGATAACCGCAAAATTACATCGAGGTCAGGCCGGCAAACATGGCAGAATCGAAACGCGGAAGCTCCTTGCATGACATCGTACAAGATGCAGACGAACAACCGGCCTGTAGCACGCGAAAATTGGATAGCCGTTTTGGTGTTGAGTCGCGGCAGACGTGGGACGGGACGAGTTTAGCGCCCGCGTGGCAGCAGTGGCAGTGCCGCGTTGCTGGGGCGACGACGGCTGGCTAAACATGCACCCCACGCCCGACGCTTCCGCAGGTACAGAGCAGTGCGCATCGCGAACGTTGTCTGCACCTTTTTGCCAGCATTCCAATTGCTCCTCTACACGCCGGGAGGCATTGCGCACACCACCACCCGCATCGCAGTACCCTGAACTCGCGATAGACACCGACGCGATATCCACACAGTCCTCGCGCACCGTCGCCATGGACGGTCGCACAACACCAGGCGGGCATGCGTCGCCGTACGGACGCCCGCCTGCATACGACGAGGAAGACGGCACCCCGACCCACCTGCAAGGGGGCCCGTCGATGCGATTGTTGACAAACGACGACACACAGAGCTACGTGCCGTAAGTATCGCACATTTCCTTCCTCGCCTCTTTCCTTGCGTCATACTCATTCCAACTGCGTCGAGCAGGAAGAATAATCGCCTCAAAAGCAATCGCCCGCAAGGCAAGCGCTTGAGCCGCGACCACTCCAGCGTCGTCTCCGACACCACTTCTCTTGTGTCCGGCATGGCTAGCGATACTGCCACGCTGGGCGACAGACGAGGCCCATCGGAAGTAGGGAAGCAAGCCGCCGCCGAGGCGGGCATTGTAGACCTGTTGCGAGAAGCTGATGCTGCGCTGGGCGAGGGCAAGAGCGCGCAGTCGCCGAAGAGGAAGCCCGTCAAGGGAATCAAGGAGCGCGTGGATCGCATGTTCCCTGCCACGACGCCCGACAAGGACCCTGGCTTACCATTGTATAATGTGGACAGACCGCCATCGCCATTGACCAGATCGTATCATCCTTCGACATCCTCGCTGCCATTGTCCAGGACGCCTTCAGTTCTCGATACGGCGCCGAACATGCCACCGCCCCAAGACGACTCGCCGTCGTACATTCCGTACCGTCGACCCATCTCGCCAGATCGCCCGTCTCCCACGAGACCGTATTCACCGGCGACGCGAACCTCGACCGACTATGTGCGTCCACCAGCTTCGTCGAACTCGTACGAGCCGGCAGATCTCAACGGCAGTCCGCGACCCGGTACGCCTTCTTCGAGATATGGTGGACGCCCAGGCAGCCCTAAGAGGCCACTGCCCCCGGCTCCACTGTTCGCAGGCGGGCGACCTGTTTCACGCGATTCGAATGCGACGCTCAACATGAGCTCCATTCCCATCGACGACGACGATGTCTTCACTGACAACAACGAGAGCCGCCCAGAGCTCAGCTCCCGAGACTCATACATGACGGAAGATACGTTCGCAGATGAGGAGGATGAGGACAATGAGAAGGCCGAGCATTACGGACCCGCACCCACAGGAGCTCAGGCCCGACGAGGCGCCCGCGAAGCCGTCATGACGAAGAAGGAAGTCCGCCTCATCAACGGCGAGCTGATCCTCGAGTGCAAAATCCCCACCATCCTCTACAGCTTCTTGCCTCGCCGCGACGACATCGAATTCACCCACATGCGCTACACAGCCGTGACCTGCGACCCCGACGACTTTGTAGAGAAGGGCTACAAGCTGCGCCAAAACATCGGCAACACAACGCGCGAAACCGAACTCTTCATCTGCATCACCATGTACAACGAGAACGAAATCGACTTCACGCGCACCATGCACGGCGTCATGCGCAACATCAGCCACTTCTGCTCCCGCACACGCTCCCGCACCTGGGGTAAGGACGGATGGCAGAAAATCGTCGTATGCATCATCTCCGACGGCCGTCAAAAAGTGCATCCGCGAACCCTCGATGCCCTCGCAGCTATGGGATGTTTCCAGAAGGGCATCGCAAAGAATCACGTCAACCAGCGCGCCGTCACCGCCCACGTGTACGAATACACGACCCAGGTATCGCTCGACTCGGACCTCAAGTTCAAAGGCGCAGAGAAGGGAATTGTTCCCGTGCAAATGATCTTCTGCCTCAAAGAACGCAACCAGAAGAAGCTAAACAGTCATCGCTGGTTCTTCAATGCCTTTGGCCGCGCGCTAAACCCTAACGTTTGCATTCTCCTCGACGTTGGCACGAAACCCGGTCCAAAAGCCCTGTACCATCTCTGGAAAGCATTCGACACCGACTCTTCCGTGGCTGGTGCGGCCGGAGAGATTAAAGCCGGGAAAGGTAAAGGCTGGCTTGGACTCCTCAACCCGCTAGTTGCAAGTCAAAACTTCGAGTACAAGATGAGTAATATCCTGGACAAGCCGCTTGAGTCGGTGTTTGGGTATATTACTGTCTTGCCGGGTGCGTTGTCAGCGTATCGATACCATGCGCTACAGAATGATCATACGGGGCATGGACCGTTGAGTCAGTACTTCAAGGGCGAGACGCTGCATGGGCAGGATGCGGATGTGTTTACGGCGAATATGTATCTCGCTGAGGATCGTATTCTGTGCTGGGAGTTGGTGGCGAAGAGAAGTGAGCAGTGGGTGTTGAAGTACGTCAAGGCTGCGACGGGTGAGACGGATGTACCTGGTAAGTTCCCCCATCCCATAAACCATAAGCGTGTACAAACATAAGACTGATACCTTGCAGACGCTGTCCCTGAGTTCATATCCCAACGCCGCCGCTGGCTCAATGGCGCCTTCTTCGCCGCCGTCTACTCCCTCCTTCACTTCAAGCAAATCTGGCTCACGGACCACACCGTCTACCGCAAGATCCTGCTGCACATCGAGTTCGTCTATCAATTCGTCTCGCTCATGTTCACCTTCTTCTCGCTGGCCAACTTCTACCTCACCTTCTACTTCATCGCCGGCTCTTTGGCAGACCCGAAACTCGACCCCTTTGGTCACAACATCGGCAAATACATATTCTACATCCTGCGGTATACCTGCACGCTACTCATCTGTGTGCAATTCGTACTCAGTATGGGCAACCGACCACAAGGCGCAAAGAAGATGTTCCTCACCAGCATGGTGAGCTACTGCGTCATCATGGCCTACACAACCTTCGCCTCCTTCTACATTGTCGTAGTCCAGCTGCGCGACCCCAAGGCCCCAAAAACCCTCGGCAACAACGTCTTCACCAACCTCATCGTCTCTACCGCCACCACCGTCGGTCTGTACTTCTTGATGAGCTTCCTGTACCTAGACCCTTGGCACATGTTCACCTCGTCGGCGCAGTACTTCGCCCTCCTACCCTCGTATATCTGCACACTACAAGTCTACGCCTTCTGCAACACGCACGACATCACGTGGGGCACAAAGGGCGACAACATCGCATCCACGGACCTCGGCGACGCAAAGGCAAAAGCCAAGTCGGGCAACGTGGTGGAGCTCGAGATGCCTTCCGAGCAGCTGGACATCGACAGCGGCTACGACGCCGCCCTCCGCAACCTCCGCGACAGAATCGAGGTCCCCACCCCGCCCGTCAGCGAATCCCAAGCCCAGGAAGACTACTACCGCGCGGTGCGCACATACATGGTGGTCGCGTGGCTGGTCTCCAACGCCATCCTCGCCATGGCCGTGTCTGAGGCTTATTCGGGTACCTCTGCGAACATCAACAGCAACTTCTACCTCAAGTTCATTCTGTGGGCTGTGGCTGGCTTGGCCGTGTTCCGCGCAATTGGGAGCACGAGTTTCTTGGTGATTAACTGGGTGCATAGCATGATGGAGTGGAAGCTCAAGTGGGAAGATCGCATGGATGGCAAGGGCGGGAGTAAGTTGGGCACGGGCAAGAAGAGGTGGGGTAAGGGCTGGGGGAATGGGACGGGCAGTGGCGGGAGTAGTTGGTGGAGTGGGAGTGTGATTAGTAGTAAGGTTAGTAGTTGGAAGGGGAGTAGTTGGAGTGGAAGTATGAGGGGATGATGGGGGGTGGGTGGTAATAGGTGCTGTGATGAATCATGAGCCTGGCGTTGGGGTGTTTGGACGGGTTTTTTCCCGAGGGATTTTGATACCTGTAGTCGTAGGTACCTCGCATAGGGGTCACGGCATGGATGTATGTATGTATGATTGAGCTTCTGGCGATGGGGATGGTGCTGTCTTGCCTGGATTGGTTTCCAACGCGGACTAGAACACTGCACTGGAGGCAACTATCGCCGTATGATGTTGGGCAATGAAAAAGCCGTTGTCCTTTTGCACACAGTCATACCGAAATCCTCTATTATCCGTAATGTCGAAGATCGAAGAACGTGATTTGTGGAGATGTATGGGACGACAGTTTACTCCCGGTGGAAACCAACCATATAACCTCCATTGTTCTTCATACTGATCCTCACATCCGGTTTGAATGTCTGCACCTTGTCCTCCAAGCTTGTATACTCCTCTGCTAGTCGACAAACTAGATACCCCGTCTCGACAAGCGCTTTGTCCTTGCCCAGACATGATCGTGGTCCGTAGCCGAAAGGCATCCACTCGCGAGGAGAGGGGTTGATGGAGTTCCAACGGTCAGGGTTGAAGGTCTCCGGGTTAGGTCCGAAGACGTCGGGATTGAAAGTCATGGTCCAGAGATTGACGAGGCCGACGCAGCCTGTGCCGACAGGGATGGGATCTTGTCCTGGGAAAGGTTAATAGAGAGAATTGGGTGGAAAGGATGGTACATACCACTAGGTCCACCACCAACGGGAAGCGTGGTAGGCACCATAGCACGGCGGGCAATAAACGGGAAGACAGGACGGTGGCGAAGCGCTGCAACATGCCGTTAGCTAACTATATTTCCAGGCACTCGAGACGAGAGTGAACACTTACTCTCATGCAAAATGTTCATAACCACCTTATTCTCCCTAATCCCATCATACGTCTTCAACGCCCCACCCTTCTCTCTAACCTCCCTCCTAACCTGCTCCCAGATCTCTGGCTGCCCCGCCAAAATCTGCAGCACATTGCAACTCAACACGCTCGTCGTATCCTGGTTCGCCAGCATGCCGTGCAGCAGCTGGTTCCGCGCATCCGTCTTATCCCTCGCCTGCTCCTTCACGATATCAACCATGCTCTTCCTGTTGCCGCCGAGTAATTTTGAAGAACCGGAGGAGCGAGTATCGCTCTGCTTGAGCGCGAAGTCGACAAAGTTGTGCAGACGTGAACAAAGGTTCTCGTAGTTTTTGCTGGGGAGGACTTTGGCGGCCGAGGAGAGGATGATGCGGATGCCCATGCCGAGGATGCCTTGGAGCCAGAGGTCGTTGAAGGCGTCGGCAGACATGGGGCGGCCGTCGTTGGCGTTGGGCGAGGCGTCGAGGCCGAGGATGAAGGTTAGCGAGGTGCGCATGAACTGTGGTTGTCAGTCATTTCCCTCGATACCTTTCTCTCTCGCATAGCTGTGGTTTGCTTTGAATGAGTATGGGAGGCGAAATTGTACCGCTTACAGCATCGTATAGCAACTCTTTGACATCCACCGTTCCGCCCTTCTTTTCGTCAATCGCCTTTACCATCCTCTGCACCGCCGGCTCCATAGCTTCGAACCCATCGATGTTACCCCGATTGAACGCTGGCCTCATCATCTTCCTGGCTCTCAGCCACTCGTCCCCGTCACTAGTGACTAGTCCTCTGCCCAGCATCGGACCCATACCGTCATACCGCCATCCAACGCCCCAGTCCTTGCCGGCCATAATGACCTCGATGTTGCGCACATCAGAAGTCACGATTTGCGGAAGGGGGTCGTAAAGAGAAGGGACACGGTACGTGGGTCCGTACTTTTCCTGGAGCTTGAGGAAGTTTAGAGCATTGAAGGTGGTGCGCACTGTGTAGTCGATGGCCACGGTGGTGAAGAGGTCGAATGGGAGATACTTTGGCGGGAGTGTGCGGCAGCGGATGCGACGCTGGACAAAGAGGTAGGCGAAATAGGTGATGGCGAGCGTGAGGAGCGTGGTTGTGAGATTGGACGGGAGCTCCATTGCTGCCTTACTTGTTCTGCTCGCAGCCTTGTAGTCGTGGTATTGCGTGCCGTGGCAGTAATTAAAGCCTACGACCACGGAGTCGCAAATCAACAAGGTCTCGTGAAGTTTGAAAAGAAAACGAAAATCCCTCCCACATCAAGAGCTCTGAACTGCAGGTGGGGAGCTTGTAGCTTTAATGCAGGTGAGATTATCGATACCACCGACCGGGGTGGATTCACTGGAATGTGGCACGGGATTCAATTGGCCAATAGAGGAGGACCGTTGTGCGGCTGAATCAAGGGACGGGGAATGATTAGCCTATCGTAGCCAGGCAGACGATGATCCCAACGCCTTGGCCTGTCGTTGTCTTACGCGCGTCCCACGACTTGGACAGGATTTTGAGTGTTTGCCTACGAGAGGAAGCGCGTGTTGGGGGCGAGGCAATATAAGTTATCGGTGTGGTGTCGTGAAAAGAGTTGTGTTCAACCGGCGAGGTTGTGAACGAAAGAGGATGGGGCTTGGCTTCGCATAACGACTTACTTTCTCTTGCTATTGGCAGGCACGAGCCGCTGCCCGGTGACATGATCAACGGAACATCGCAGTGAAGAACGGTACCTGTGTGATGGTAGACGAACGGAGTCTTACAGACGACATCTGGTTCCTCAAGATCAATGTCCTGTAAACACGCCAAGAACGAAAGATCCGGTGGACATACTCAACGTCGTCAAGAGCTGTGTTTGCTATATATACAGTAGTAGTAGAGAGCTCAGACGATTCGGACGTACTCACAAATACAATCCTCGTGTATGGTATACGGTTGCCCCAAATCCTCTAACGCCGGCTTTACTCGCAGTAGTAAAGTCTTATAGCTCCTTCTCTCTCCCACTCTTGACATGGCTCTCGACAGCCCTCAACTCCTTCTGTCCCGTAACCGGCCGTCCCTCCACCGCCTGCTCTCCTCCAACTAGCTTGAATCCGTTGTAGAACAGCCATTCGGTCGCACGCTCCACTGGCTCGTCGAACATGTACGGCAGGAAAGGTACGGCAGCGAGACCAAGCTATGAGTTTGTCAGCATCCTTCCTTCTGAAACAGTCGACTCCAAACACAGGTTCCAAAGTCGGTGACAGGACTTGTGACTCACCCCAATAGGGCCCCACGTCCTCAGTGTCTTGTTCTTCACATTCTTCATCGCCCGTCCAGAGTACTTCACAATACTATGGATAGTAAAAGCCGGCAATCCCATACTAGCCACAGCCTGGAACAGCGCCCTCTGTGCCATCACCGCCCTATAATCCTCCAGCGCCGGCACCCTCCCAGGGACAACCTCACCACCCGTTATCGCGCTCCCCTCTCCGCCGGCCTTAACTCCCGCCGTACTGGTCACAGAGTGCTTGAGCTTCTGCACTGCGTCCGTGATACCATTGCCAGTCTTGACCGGTTGGACAGAATGGTCGGTCTCTGGATGCAGCACGTGTTGATTTCTAATGTATGCTTTGTAGCCCTCGTGCGCTACGTCGCCGGCAAGGTATAGCCATGACACACCGTATGCGCCACGGACTATCCAGGGATGTGCGACGGGGCGGAAGGACTCGCCAATGTCGGAGGTGTAGGCCACGTAGCGGTGGGCGGAGAGCATGATGGTGCGGATGCGGGAGGCGTAGGCGGCGTAGCGGAGGTTCGTTTCGGTCGTGTCTTCGCTCCTGTCGTTTTGTTAGCTATTCTGTCTTCATTTGGACACTGCTCTGCATCGTGGAATCCGGGTTAATGGGAAAGATGCGAAGGATGGATAAACATACCGTCCTTCGTACATGACTTCCCACATCTTTTCATCGCTATCTAGCGTGTCCTGCAAGTCCTTGGGCAGCTTTTTCCTCGCCGGCGGGGTGGAGAAGTCGGGTCGTGTGCCTTCGCGCTCGCGCGGGATGCCATCGTCCTGCGTTGTAGTGTTGTTGTCTTTCGCCATGATGCAGTCTCTCCTGTATATTCCTCCAGCTCAATTGACTCTTTCTCTAACCCTCGACTCGATATGAGCCACCACAAACGTGTGCAAGCGTGGTGGGGGGAGTGTAGGAGAGCTGCCTAAGCTCCACGCATGGATAACCGCAACAAAACGTCACCGAGGCTTGAGCGGTATAGCCACATGTGGCGTCGAACTGGTTGACTAAGCGACGAACCTTGAGCCCGAAAGCTTCCTGCAGCCATCGTTCACAACGCCCGACATCCCCATCAATTGCCACACCGCGCTCCATTCTCCGACTCCGAAACCCCCCAATACCGCAACCATGGTCGCCATGTATACCATTGCCGGAAGGCAGGTCGGCTCGCACGTCGTACGTCTCCACTACGCTCCCTCAAAACATTCTCCGCGCTCTTCCATCGCTCCGCCCCGAAGCTTCGGCGCTGGCTACATTCGCATACTCGTGGAGCTGGGAGAATGACGGGAAATTGGAGCGGTGGGAAGAGAGAGTTCTATGGGATAATGCTGATTGGTATACAGCTCGCAATGGCAACTCTCGGCACAACCTTCGTCGGCGCCTGGCTCTCCATGCGCGGCGGCTCCAAGGCCGATTCGCAGAACCCGCCCATCAACGCGAAGAGCAAGGAGGAGGAGAGCTTCATAAAGTACGCATATAGCTCCAGTCCCGCTATCCAGCTTGTGCGGATGCAGCCGGTCATACTGTGTGGTAGGATAGGAAAGCTAACGGGAATGTAGAAACTTCGTAAAGAAGGCTGAAGGGGAGAAGAAATAAACGTCGCCATAGAAATGAAGTTTGTGGTTTGGGACGCGGATGCTTCGATTGCAGTTCCAGCGATGGATGGGATGACTGGGAAGGAAGGGTTGATGTGCGGATAGACGGAAGCATGCGCGAGTAGGCGTGTAAAATCTGTAGATACAGCGAGAATTGTACCAACAGCCACAGGAACTTCCATCATATATGCATTTCAGCCCAGGAGGTCCTACTAACACGACAACCGCAGAAAATACAGAACCTGCGAAGTTCGAGGTGAGTAGGGCCAAAGTCCCTTACCAGGAGTCCCTCGAATGTGAAACCTATGTCTGCGCCGGAACGCCAGGTATCTCCCGCTTCGCTCATAACACATATCAATAAACAATCGAAACATCCACCCCTAACCACACCGACTCCCGCCTTCCCATAACCCAATAACAAACCCCCTATTATCTAACCTAGTCATCCTCCAAGATAAATTTCTTACTCATAGAATCCACAACCTTCGCATAAAATTTGGGAGCCTGCGCCCTTGGGAAGCAAATCTCCTCGGTCAAATAATCAGGCAAGAGTTCAATAAGCTCTTTGTCGCGCTGCTCGTTTAGCAGTGGATTGTAGATGAACTCTGTGTCTTCGAAGGACTCGCTGCCTGCGGCGACGGTGAGGTGGAAGTGCAGAGCTGCGGGTACACGTTAGTATTCGAAGGAATAGAGGGGGGCTGTGGCAGGAACAATACGTACTCCCATTGCGGCCTGTCTGCAAGCAATCGTACACATCTTCGTCATCCTCATTCTTCTTCACGCCCAGAACGACGAGGTTAGTGAGGTCGCTGTAGAGTTCGGTGCGCTGCTTCTGGAATTGCGCGTCCTTAGCTGCCTCGGCGGCTCCGGGGAGGACAACACCTGTCGCGCGAGGCTTAACGGCACTTCCAGGCACAGTCTTGCTTTCTGGAGGCGCAAAGGCGCGTGCTGCTGTCAACTTGGTCGACAGGGTCTTGTTCTCGCTCTGTGCTGATGCCAGTGAGTCCGTCAGTCGCTTGTTCTCCGAGTTGAGGCGCGAGTTTTCTGATGAGAGCTTGGTGAGCTCTTTCCTTAGTGACGTCATCTCAGAGGAACGTGATTGCATATCGGAGATTTGTTGTCGCAGGGCTTTGATGACGGCGTCTTGGTCTATTCACACAGTCAGCAATAACCACCGACGGAGCCCTTATGCATGCATACCCTTCGCTGTCTGTTGCGTCGTCTTCTTCAGCTGCTCAAAGTTTGAATCCTTGTTTGATGAAGCTACCTCCTTCAATGTCTCGTACTTCGTCGTCATTGCGTCCAGCTTCTTTGTCAACTCCCCGAGTTTCCTCCTAAGAGCAGGATCTCGTTCCGTGTCTGACGCGCTGCCTGCTCGCCCTCGTGCCCCAGCTGATGTCTGCCGTACCGCTCGAGGCTGGATCTGGTTCCTTCGTGCCGAGGGTCGCGGTGGTGGGGCCATTGTCTCTGGTATCTCATGTACCTCAATCGACTCTTCGACATCCATTGGCTCAGGTTCCGGCTCCTGCTGGGTCTCGGGTGTGGTGAATTCTTCAGGTTCGGGTTCGGGCGGTGGCGCGCGTTTGGCACCCCGTCCTCTGGTTGTTTCTTTCGGCGCTGCCTTCTTCGGTGCTGCTGTTTCCTTTACAGCCGGTTTGCGGCCCCTCTTTGCTGGCGCTGGCACTGGCTCTTCAGCAACTGCATCGGGCACCTTCTTCCGGCGACCCGCTTTCTTTGCCGGCTTCACTTCCTTGGGCGCAACCACCTCCTCGCCTTCAAACTCATCTACCTCTTCGGTATCGCTCGCATTGCCATTGTTCTTCTCTGCAAGCACCTTGCGCGCGCCCTTAGCACTTGTTTTCTTCGTCACGGCTGCAGCCTGCTTCTTGACTCCGAGCACACTTCCACCACTTGCTCGACGTGTCGCAGTCTTCGTTTTCGCCGTCGCTTTCGTCGCTGGAATGGCTTTGCCACGTCCTTTTCGCGCTGGCGCCTTGTTCTCTGTGTTGGAATCAGGCGTCGGGAACGCGTTGAGCTCGTCGCGGGTTTCGTCCTCGGAACCGGAATCGACGGTAAAGGATATATTCGCTAAGGCGCCTCGGGGAGGCATCTTCGCAGTTGTCCGTGTAGTAGCGAGAATCGCGCGTGCTTTTGGTGGAGTTTTCAAGATGTGGCAGATTTCATGGTTGGCAGGTGGGATGAACGCGGTAAACAAACATCCCGGGGTTAGCGTGTCGTCCGTGCACGCCATCAGTCGCACCTGCCTTGATCGCAGGCGACAGCCCCGCAACACTCACTACACGTTGACAGACGTGACTTTTCAATACAAAATGTGACCTTAAATTGATCTAAGCAAACTGCCATCCGGATCAATGAAAATGCCTCCGGGCGCCGTGGGCGACTTCGACGTCGTCGTTCCTACTGGATGGGGAGGGTGCTTTCCCCACTCAACGACCTTGTACATGGGCCGACGGCTACGGATGAACCTTCTTATCCCACAAAGGATACATACTCTCATTCCACGTGTCCACCACCTTATTCGCAGGGCCAGCAGCAATCATCTCTTGCCCGTCCTTCCACTTGGCCATTACCTCATCCAAAAACTCCTCCACGCTCATCGCCTCCGGATTGTTCTCTTTCTTGTTGTCATCCGGATTCGCCCTATCCCTATGCAGCGCCGTAGCAACTGTCGGCGGCGCAATCTCCACGACCTTCAAGCTGGTGTTCTTCGTCTGCTCGCGCAGAGCCATGGACCAGAAGTGCACCCAGGCTTTGGTTCCGTTGTAGACAGGGTTGACAATGGAGAAGGGGATGAAGCCGAGGATGGATGAGATGTTGACAACGAGGGGATGCGGCTTCGACTCAAAGTGTTTCAAGAGCTGCATGATGAGATGCATAGGGCCCCGTTGGTTGATGTCGATTTCCTGGTCGGCTTTCTGCAGGAACTCGGTCAAGTCGTCCTTTTGGACGTCGAGAGGGCGCTGAACACCTGCGTTGTTCACAAGGCAGTCTACGTCTGGATGCTCCGAGACCAGCTTCTTGACGAATGCGGGGATTGCGGAGACATTCCCAGTGTCGAGAACGTAGTACGCGGCGGCGCCAATCTCTGTGGCGGTGGCTCTGAGATTCGACTCAGTGCGGCCGACGATGATGACTTTCTTCCCGTCTCGGATGAGTCGCTGCGATAGTTCCTTGCCGATGCCGCCTCCGCCTCCGGTCACCACTGCGGTATTGAAGCTGTAATTCTGGGACATCTTCAGGTGAAAGAGTGAATTATGGGATGGTCTTGGTCAGGTCTGTTTTCGAGGGTCGATGAATGGTTCTCGAGTCGGCGTTTTGGCCCTTCTTATATGCACCCTTTCGATTTTGGCACTTCCACTTTTCATCATGCTTTTCCGTATACATCGTGCAGGATGACGTCGTCAAATGCTAATCCAGACTTGCGTAAATGGTTGAGATGCATTATAAAGCCAAGCGCATCATGACAACGCGACGGAATTCAATTGACCTGCAGAACATCAGTTCGTAGCTCCTATGAGCGTTGAAGAGAACCAGGCCATACTTATTGAGCATCAGGGCGGACAGCGTTGAAGGTGCCGGGAGTCGTTCTATTGGCCCTCGTTCGATCTTACTAAGATCAAGACTGTTCGTCCAAGCTGCCGTGCTTGGGTCAACAATCGTCCCTTCCAAATTTCAGCAAGACCCACGGCCTCAAAGAAAGATCTCGTGCGACAAGCCGTCCAACGATACTACCCTACAATTGTTGACTCCTGGCCTCCCTCTGTCTTATCCGAGAGGACGCTAAGCACACGCAAATCCCGGAATTTCGCCGCTTAGCCTAGTCTACCCGCATTTCGCGTCCACCCGCCCGGCGCTTCTCTCCCTGGATTACCAATTCCTGACAATTCGAGCACGCGATATGGGAACCTCGTTAGATCCTTCGGCTAGCATCGAGCGCAATGATCTCATGCCGTGTTGATGCTAGTATCCGCCTCTGAAAGAGGATTACCGCAGCTTGGCGAACTGTGGGGTAGATACCTGAGTCGCTAGCGCACCACATCCACACAGCTCCTGCGCTACAAGCTTGGTTTGACGAGTGTGGGTCCTTGTCACCGAGATGCACTGCCGCGCGTGTCGGGGTCATTGAAACAGGCGGTCGGGACAGCGGCGGAGAAGAATAAGATGGGGCCTTGCCCGTCAGCGAGTTCGAAGGGGCGTGGACTTTTGACTCCTGAACAGCCTCGAGAGGTACCTTCAGTTTTTCTCAAAACCCGCAACCTCAGGTTAGATTCTGATTTAAAATGGCTGTAGCTGATATAGAAGAGCCGGTCTCGAAATGCGAAGTGTATGTTGGCGAGCTTTCCCATGTGTAGTCCAGCTAATCCTTCGATAGCCTCATTGTTGGCGCAGGGCCCGCGGGGTAAGGGAACCTTTGGTAGCGAAAATACATGATGGATATGCTGACGCGCGAAAGCATGATGCTTGCGACCTGGATGGCCCGGTGCGGTATTCATACTCGTATCGTCGATAAGCGCAGCACCAAAATCTTTTCCGGCCAGGCAGACGGACTGCAAATGCGAAGCCTAGAAATCTTCGACAGTTTTGGGTTTTGCGACCGAGCAATGAAGGAAGCAAATCACATGATTGAGGTACCAATTCGCGATAGCAATTTTGTACGTGTTTCGTGCTGACTCTCCTTAGATGTGCATGTGGGTAAGATAACCCTCACATCCAACACCCGAAACACTAACTCCCCAGAACCCAGGCGAAGATGGCACGATACGGAGATCCGACCGCGTCCCAGACATGCCACCAGGATTGTGCCGATTCCAACAGATCGTGCTACACCAGGGCCGCATTGAGAGATTCTTCTTGGATCACATCAAGAAGCACTCTAAAGACTCCATTCGTGTAGAGCGTGCTGTTCTCCCCGAGTCTTTGGAGATATCAGAAAAACTTTGCGAAGATCATTCCATCGACAATTACCCCCTCTCCATAAAGCTTAGACATCTGACTGAAGAAGAAGCTGCGCCAGCACAGAGCAAGAGTTCCGAAGTACAAGATGGTCTTTTCAGGAGCAATCTAGCAGACGACGATACAGATGATTTGATCGCCCGCAGCAGGGAAAAGCAAGGAAGT
The DNA here is from genome assembly GCA_019022785.1 of Pseudomonodictys pantanalensis. Classification (NCBI taxonomy): domain Eukaryota; kingdom Fungi; phylum Ascomycota; class Dothideomycetes; order Pleosporales; family Parabambusicolaceae; genus Pseudomonodictys; species Pseudomonodictys pantanalensis. Next base: position 21,433 of record JAFHBV010000329.1, on the reverse strand, counting down.
ACGGAGACAGTGAAGGCGAAGTACATGGTAGGCTGCGATGGCGCACACAGCTGGACGCGAAGACAGCTCGGTTTCAAGCTGGAGGGCGAACCAACGGACTACATATGGGGTGTCTTAGGTCTTCCACTCACCCTCAACATCCTTCCGGCAACACACTGACTCCGATAGACATCATCCCCATCACCAACTTCCCCGACATTAGGATGAGGTGTGCCGTCCACAGCGCCTCTTCTGGCTCCCTCATGGTCATACCTCGGGAGAACAAACTTGTCCGTTTGTACATTCAACTCACAGAAATCAAGCCGGACGCCAGTGGCCGCGCCGATCGTTCTCAAATCACACCCGAAACCATTATCAAAGCCGCGCAACGCATAATTTCCCCATACAACCTGACGTACGAGTACTGTGACTGGTGGACGGCGTATCAGATCGGACAGCGGGTTGGTACAAACTTTGACTACAAGAATCGTGTGTTCCTGGCTGGTGACGCAGTGCACACGCATTCGCCAAAGGCTGGTCAGGGTATGAATGTCAGTATGCAGGACGCGTATAACCTAGGGTGGAAACTAGGGCTGGTATGCAAGGGAATTGCGAAGCCCGGAATCCTAAGAACCTACCAGAGCGAGAGACGAAGGGTAGCCCAGGATCTCATCAACTTTGACCACAAGTTCAGCCGCTTGTTCTCCGGACGCCCTGCCAAAGACGTCCTCGACGAAACAGGCGTCAGCATGAAAGACTTCAAAGAGGCATTCCTCAAGGGCAACATGTTCGCATCCGGGCTGTCAGTCGACTACGGCGCCAGCATGCTCGTTGCCAAAGAAGGGAACGCGGTGGAGCAGGGCGACGGCACTGATGTATCGTCGAGTGTCGAGACGCGGGTTGTCGGAAAGCAGGAGTTGGCCACGAACATCAAGCTCGGCATGCGCTTCCCCAGCTACAAAGTACTGAATCAGGCCGACGCACGCCCATGGCATTTCCAGGAACGACTTCGATCTGACGGTCGTTTCCGGCTCATCCTCTTCGCCGGCAACGTTTTATCTCCCGACCAGTCCTCTCGCCTGCGCTCTTTCTGTGCTCAGCTCTCCGCGTCCAAGTTCCTCGCTTCCTACTTGTACAAGACTATTGATATACTCACCCTGCACTCTGCACCGAGGACGGAGACTGAACTCCTGAAGGACTTCCCGGACGTGCTGCATCCGTTTGATAAAAGGCTGGGATGGGATTATGAGAGGGTATTTGTGGACGATGTGAGCTATCATGAGGGATACGGCGACGCGTATAACAGGTATGGTGTTGATAAGGAGACGGGGTGCGTGGTTGTGTGCCGTCCGGATCAGTACGTTGGATATGTTGGGCAGTTAAGCGAAGAGGGGTGGAAAGGTGTCGAGGGGTATTTTCAGGGGGTCTTGGTTGGAGAGTAGGCCTTTCCACTTGTGGCTATAGAGAATTTGGAGTGTGGAAAGGACTATTCTATTCTCGCGCAAGTGTGTCGCTAAATGATGATCTTCATTGGTGTTTCTTTTTTCGCCCTCACCTGATGCAGAATTCACTGAGGGGAACCGAGACGTATGTTTACGTCATCCGCAGCTGTCAGCGCATCAAAATCCATCTCTTTTTCTCCACCTTACTCGAGTCTCATAAATATAATTTCATGTTCTTAAGTGCCCCGCGATCTCGGATCTCTGTGCGATGCGTGTGAGATCGGATCGCCACTGTGGCTGCCGTAGCCGCCTGCACGGTTTGCCGTTTTCGTGATGCAGGGCGAGACCAGAGCCTTTCAGGTCCAGAACACTTCTAGCGTCACGAAACCACATCAACGAGTTCGCCATCGCTCTGCCTCCGCGGATGGCCCGGCTGTTATGGAGCGGGAATCGCATCGAAGAGGTATGCCAAATCTCATCGCGTTCTAAGCTTCACATGAATTGAAACATTGAAGGCAAGCACGAGGCTCCTGTGGGTGGCGAAGAGGGCAGCCGCACAAAGAGGAGTCGTTGCACACCACTCACCACCAACAAGTCAAAACTTGCTGGCTCTCCAGCGACTTCTTCGGCTGATTCTACGCCGACTGCGGCAAGAGGATCGCAGCGTCGATCTGGCGTTGTGCGCCACCCGTCGACCGTCGAGGAACGCTTCGGAATGTCGTCCTCTCGCTCTCCACAACCGACAAACCCGCTTGACCTCGACGTTTTGGAGTACGACGCAGCACCCACATTCGTGATCAGAATCAGCGCGCAGGCTAGAGAGTTTGAGCTCCTGTACTGTAATGAGGCCTTCCGGACAAAGGCTCTCCGCGAAACTGTGCTTGCCACCAACCGCACCGCCATTCTTTTCCGATCATGGGTGCAGGCAATCGAGCTGTTCAAGAGCTGTTATGACTTTGGAAATTGGACCTGGACGGCTCGAGTTGCGGGCACGAACAATGACTGGAAAATTGTGAGGGCGACTGAGAAGGACGCGGATCCAGCACCAATAGAGCACGCGCAACACCAATCAGACCGCAATACACGTGAGAATTGTACTCCCATAACCATACCATCTCAGGAAGACGTATCCACCGAATCGAGCCGCTCGCCCATTTCTGCTTGGCCTAGCGTTCCCCATACAAATTTGCCCGCACGGTGGGAGAGCTTGCAAACGATGATGGAGATGAGCGATGTCGGAGTCTTCGAGTACGAGCCATCTGGAAAACTAATACACGCAAACGATGCTTGGTATAGACTTAGGTACGTATGCCAAGGCATTTTCCGCTTCCATGGCCAATCTTGACTATCGGAACTTCTCTTCGTCGGCTCCTAGTGACCTCTACCGTGTTCACGATACTCACTATTTGTAGTTCCCATCCCCGACACCTAGAGGCACACAGCGATTTCTCCTTCATGGACCTCGCCTATCCCGACGATCAGGCAATCATAATGTCAGCTTGGAATACTCTAGTGCAAGGCCATCCCGTAACCTTCGAGATGCGATGGAAGGCCCGTCCTGATTCTGGTAACAGTGCGCAATGGGTCCTATCCGCTTGCGTGCCAGTATTCGACGAGGATCGGAAGCTCATCAGCATCGCCGGCAACACCATCGACATCAACGCGCAGAAAAAGTCGCAAGAGGCAGCCCAAGCACAAGTCGAAGCCCTGGAGCAAGCTAGACTGTCAGAGCGCAAATTTGCAAGATTCGCACAGCTCGCGCCTATTGCCATTTACATCTTCAAGCCCAACATCGGGTTGCAATATGTGAACGAGAAGTTCTTCGAGCTGACCGGGCATGCACGATGCGCGTTTGAGAAGCTAGATTGGAGCGATGTAATTGTAGAGGCGGATCTTGCGACTGTGCAGAGCGGTTGGTCTGCTATGGCCGAGGGCAAAACGGAGCATATGCAGTATCGGTTGAAAAAGACATGGGTTGACCAAGAAGGAGTGGAATCCAATATCTGGGTACAAGGATCCAGTTACCCGGAATTGGATGAGCACGGAAACATCATCAGCATTATGGGCACTCTGTTCGACATTTCGCAATTTAAGTGGGCGGAAAGCGTGCAGAGGCGACGGATTGAGGAAGCATTGGAAGCGAAGAGGCAACAGGAGAAGTAAGTATGAAGGTCATTCTGAGGTTCGAGCTGACCCGCCACAGTTTCATTGACATGACTTCTCATGAGCTCCGAAATCCGCTTTCGGCTGTCGTGCAGTGCGCGGACTCTGTCATTTCGACGCTCCAGCACATATGTTCTGACCAGCTTGCTACGCACGACGCAACCCCGAAGAACCTCTACGAAAAGATCACTTCTTGTGTCGACTCCGTTCAGACAATTGTCTCATGTTCGTTGCACCAGAAACGTATCATCGACGACGTTCTCACGCTGTCCAAACTCGACTCCAACCTCCTTCTGATCACTCCCATGCGTGTACAACCCACTTTGGTCATATCTGAAGCACTGAAGATGTTCGACGTTGAATGCGCTCAAATGCAGATGGACCTTGTGTTCCAAGAGGACGAGAGCTTGCGCGGCTTCGAATGGGTCATGTTGGATCCGTCCAGGCTGTTGCAGGTCCTCATAAACCTCATGTAAGGTATTTTCTGTCCTTCGAAGTTCCGCTGCTGATCTGCTCCCAGCACCAACGCAATCAAATTCACAAAAGATCGAGAGATCCGTAGAATCACGGTTACACTCGGCGGTTCGTGGACTCGACCACCGGAGGAATGGCAGACTGTCAGGTTTGCAATGCTGGAGCCTTCTCAGGACGAGATGATGAGCAAGCCTGATTGGGGCAATGGTCGAAAAGCCTATCTGTGGCTGAGAGTCGATGATACTGGCTGCGGTATGACGGACGAAGAGCAGAAGAAAATGTTCTCGAGATTCACGCAAGCCACCCCTCGTACGTATCCTCTTAATTGTCAACGTTTTTCTGATAACTAAATCTTGCAGGTACTCACATCAAATACGGCGGATCCGGCCTTGGCCTCTTCATATCAAAATCTCTCGTCGCACTCCAGGGTGGCTCAATCGGAGTGAACTCCGCAGCCAACGAAGGATCGACTTTTGTGTTCTACGTCAGCACCCGTATCGCCGAGGGTCCCAAAAACCCCACTGTAGGGAATTTGGTTCGACCGGTAACGCATCGCTCTACCTCAACCGAAGACGCAATGAAAGCGGCGCGTCTCAATATACTCATGGTGGAAGATAACCTCGTGAATCAAAAAGTGCTGAGCAAGCAGCTGCAAAACCTGGGCTGTAACGTTAGTGTTGCCGGGAACGGCGCAGAGGCTTTGGAATGGTTGAAGCATAGCGTCTACTGGAGAGACGAAGGAGCCGAAGAAGATGTAAACGAAAGGCAAGACGGACTGCACGATACCACAGCGTTCGATTGCGGCAACAAGCGATCGCTCACCCACGGTGGCCATCCAAGACACGAAATCGACCTGGTCCTCATGGACATTGAAATGCCAGTCATGGACGGTCTCACCTGCGCGCGCCACATCCGAGACTACGAAGCTCAAGGTCTTCTCGCAGCTCCTGAACGCCCGCGCCAACTTTCCACCTCATCCGTGACCCCGATATCTCCTGTCTACGACCTCTACCGATCACACCAAAGGCTTCCCATCTTGGCGGTCAGTGCGAACGCGCGCAGTGAGCAGGTCGAGCAAGCACTGGCTGCGGGCATGGACGATGCGATTTCGAAACCTTTCCGCATTCCGGAGCTGTGGCCAAAGATGTCGGGCTTGGTGGCTAGGTGTTTGGCGGTGTAGTATGCGCTGAGTTTATTGGGCGTTTATGGATGCAATAGATATGCGTATTTCCACCGGATGGGAAACACGGGCTCATATAAAACCTTTAAGGCAAGCCCGATACGTGAGCGTTTTGGAATCGAAATACAATTTTGGGAGCGGCGAAGTACGAAGTAACAGGCTTTGGCGACTCACACCCTTCTTCAACACAAGTACAACCAGACTTTAATAGTAAACTAATCTTAGAGAGATAGAGACTATGTCCAACCGAAAAAGAGAGCAAAAGGAGTCCCGGGTTTCTTAGAAGGGGTATAGCGCACACCGTTCGCTTATGCACTGTGCTCTCACACCAGCAAAAATTCCGACGGACCCCACAACGCCAAAAAGAATACATTCGACAGCTGGGGATTCGCTGCTCGTCACCGACGCAACTACTAGTCCGCCGGTACATCATTTGAATAGGGCTGAGCGGACGGGAAGCCTTATTTTTGACGTCCTGTGGCCGAATGTGGTGGTATTCTCCTCATGAATGCCTATAAGCGCCAAAAAAAAATCCACGGCCGAGACATCTGGTACAGGGAGGATGGTGCGGGTCGACTAAAGAGGATATATGGGATAGAGTAATGCATCGTTCTGCGCGGAAATGATGTTTATCGGCGGTTGGATGGCGGAAAGTCTTTGCAACCTCCTCGCCCTCTTTCCCACTACTTCCGCCAACGACCTTAATCCGACCTCCAACGAGGAATCATCACCCACTCGCGGCATGGCGCAAGGCGAAATACGGCTCCCAAGAATACGCAAGCTTCCCCGCATGGGAGATGCCATAGGGACCTTCGGTAGTTCCTTGCCCTTTACCCGGTATTAGGTAGATGGCGGGGGTCGATACCACTTACTCTCAAAGCTGCCCTTGCACGGTAGGATCTTCAGGGACATTATAGCAATGCGCATATCATTTGGCGCCCGCAGATCCGAATTTTATAGGACTGTTTCCTTACAATTTAGTTGTATACAAAGTCCAAATGAACTTCTCACGCAACGGAGAGTAGTTGGTGGGGAAGTCAATTCGCTGGTAGAGAGGAGAAATAAAAGGTGGGTACGCCATTCATTCTGCGACGATGGAGACATTCAGTACACGGAGAAAGATGAAAATGAAGAGCTGGATTGTTGCTCTCGCGATATCTGCACTGGTGGAAGCGGTGCCGACGCAGCAAAATGAGGTGGCTGTCTGCACGAAGCCGAAATCAACTCGAAGGGCATGGTAAGTATAAGTCGCAAGCTATTTCATATTGCAACCTCTTGCGATTCTACGACAAAAACTCATTCCTACAGGCACAAACTCACAAGCACCGAAAAAGAAACCTACATCGCTGCTGAAAAATGTCTGATGAGCAAGCCCGCGTACACCAGCCTCAACTGGCCGGCCGTGCGCACGATCTTCGACACGCTCCAAATGGGGCACGTCAAGCAAACCGAAGTCATTCATGGTGTTGGCGCCTTCCTCCCTTTCCACCGCTACTTCATACACGCTCATGAGTACCTGCTTGAGAAAGAGTGCGGATATACAGGCGGCCAGCCATATTGGGAAGAATGGCGCGACGCGGGCAATTTCTCCACCTCTATCATATTGGACCCTGTGGTGGGCTTTGGTGGCGACGGTGTCGGGGAAAAGCGCTGCATTGCGGACGGCCCATTCAAGGATTATGTGAACGTTGTTGGACCAGGGACGAAGAACACACAGCATTGTATTGATCGGCACATCATGGACTGCGCGAGCGAGATGGGTACGAAAGACGTGGTAGATGGATGTATGAAGCAGCCGGACTTTGCAAGGTTCTGGCCATGCATCGAGGGTGGACCGCATTCGGCTGGGCATGGAGGAATCAATGGGCAGGTATGTTCACACGGTGTGTCTTATGGACTTTGATCGAGTAACAGTTTGCCAGATGATGAACGTATATTCTAGCCCCGGGGATCCAATCTTCTACCTCCATCACACCTACCTTGACAAACTCTGGTGGGACTGGCAAAAAGGCAATGTTTCACGCTCCACCACAGACATAACCGGGACAAATCTTCCCTCCCCATGGATGTTCCTACCTGGGCAATTCCCGGGCACCAATGGGACAACCCCGCCATTTCCTCCGAACGGCACCTTCCCACCTTTTCCTGGGGGTTCTAATGGCTCGTTCCCAGGACTTCCAGGCGATCTGCCGCAATTTCCTCCGGTTCCCGCCAATTGCTCGTTCTTCCCGCCTATGGATCCGACGGAAATGGGTACTATGGGGTTTCCGAACCAGATGGGTGTCGAGAGTGCAGGGGATCCAGGCAATATTACGACTCTTGGGCATGTGTTGACAGTGTACTTGCTGCCCGATGTTACGATTGCTGACGTTATGGATATCCAGGGAGGATTGCTATGTTATGAGTATGAGTAATTGACGAGAAGCGGGGACGGTCTAGGGGAATAGTATCAAATCCGTCTTCTGCTATTTATCCAGGAAGCATTATGAAGCTTCACCTATAGTTCAATGACAAGCTTTGTCGCACTAACACCCGCCTTCGACATCTCAAGACCCTTCTGAACATACTCCAGCCCCTTGCCCACGATCGTCGGCGGTGGTAGACACTTCAGCTTCCCAGCCTCCAAAGCCGGCGTGACGAAGTCCTTCCATACCGGCGTTGCAATATCATTGACCGCGAAGATCATGCCTGCCTTGAAGTTATCCGGGAGATCGGAAGGTGGAGGATGCGTGCAAGCCAAATGTCCGCCGCTCATCTTGGTAAGGATGGCGACGTCGTTTGCGTACGTCTCAGGCGTACTGATAGCATCGAAAATACCGATGAAAGAACCACCGACACGATTGACAGCCTCCACAACCTTGTCGACAACAGAGGGGTCGGCATGGTCAATTGTCTCAACCGCACCACAGCGCTTGGTGAGATTGAAGTTCTTCGCGCCCACCGTGGTGACAACGTGAATGCCAGCCAAGGTCGCGAGTTGAATGACTACCGAACCGGAGGAAGATGATCCGCCATACACGACAAGAGTCTTGCCCAGCGGTGCCACATTCTCGATAGAGGGGTACGGAAGTCCGAGAGCAGGAGTAGAGATGCCGAGCATAGCCACTCCAGGTTCTTTGAGGGAAAGCGCGCAAACAGCTGCTTCTATGGCCATGGGCAACACAACGCCGTCGGTAAAGGATGTGGAATCGGGAAGGATGGCAGCTTTGTCGGCGGGTACGACAGTGTACAGAGCGAATGCGCCATCTTGGGGCTTGCCGCTAACAAGATTGACGGTATGTCTGCAATACCAAGTCAGTTCAAGCCGCAGCAGGACGTAGGTCTGGAGCACTCACCCGATGACACGATCTCCCTTCTTGAAGCGTTCAACATCTTGCCCGACTTCATGTACCTCGCCGGCCACATCGCATCCAAAGATTGCAGGCCACTCCTGGACGAAAACTCCTGCGTCGGCCATATGCCAGTCCAGTGGATTAATGGCGACCGCAGCGTTCTTGACTACGACTTCACCTGGCCCTGCTGCGGGCATGGGAGCTTCTCCAACACGTAGCGGAGCACCAGCCTTGTCGAGAAACGCCGCTTGGTTGGTGGGTGTTGCCATCGTGTTTAGGGTGATTTGCAAGATCTGACTAGGTATCGAGACTTGACTGCGAAGCGTAAAGATGATGTGAACGGGAAGTGGCTCTTTATACACCACTGACGATTGAGATAATTTCAAATCACGCTCGCAATTCCGCGTCTTTTGCCTACATTCTTGGTGCCGAAAGCGGTTGGTAGACCGTAAGAGGAGAGAAGGGAGACTTGATGATCTAAGCGGAGAGGGACAGGTGAGTTAGTCATCCAAAACCGCATATGGTGTCCTGTTTAAGTTTTCCTGAGTCCATTCGGATCTATAATTATTTCAGCTCTTCTATTTCATACATTCATTGCCAGAGCGCAATCTTGAAGATGAGATCGTTGGTGGATCAACTTCGATCATAGAACATACCCAAATTAAGGAACTTGGAGGTACATCCCACCATGCTGCTCCTGGGACGTATTTCTCTGCTCTTCTATTCAATCCAACAGTCTACATAGAGTGCTATGACCCGATAGAGACCCAAGCCAAGGACGTCAAATCCATCGATGTCTATTCTACCAAATCCCAATCATCATCTTCCCAAATTTCATCTTGGCGACTCTATGTATGCCGGGCGTAAACTAGCGAAGTGAGGTATCAGAGCCGACCATAGCCAGTTGGGATTAGACCCCTGCAAAGGGCAGCAACGCAGAACTTTCAGCTCTTCCCAACTGGTTCCCTGGATGTCTCTTGCTCCTCAGCGCGGTCTAGCTTCCTTGTTGGGCCAGATGGATGCAGTTGCGGCGTGCTCTGTATTAAAGCTAGCATTGAGGGCCACCATTTCGAGGTAGGCGGGATAGCGCCGCCAGGGTTGACTCAGAGCTTGTTGGGAGGGGCTGCAAGGCAGACTCTGTGCGGAATCGGAGTAAAATGGCGACATCAGCCCTCGAACACGCGCCCGCGAAGCCAGCTCTTGGCTAAAATGAAATCAGAATGAAGAGAGACGCATGATTAGGTGAGCATGAACCGCATGTGGTGTTCCACTCGGTACTGTTGGCTATAGGCAGCTATAGTGAAATCTAAGCCTCTTAGAGCATCGCCCATGCCGACTAGCGTCTAGCCGCACCTTGCTCCCGCCGATCCAACTCTCATTCTTTAAGACGACCACCAACAACCATCACGACATGATGACCAATTCTCCCATCCACGATGCCACCGAAAAGGCTTGGCTCGAATGACCTCCTTGAGTACGACGCTCGGTTTGGTGTTATTATCTGCCGAGAATGCCAGTACGCCATCCAGAAGAGCGCATTGCAGAGCCACCTGTTGCGGCACAAGATCTATCGCGAGGAGCGACAACACTTGATATCGGCCATCGCGAAGCTCCACCTATTTGAGCCCGAAGACGTTCCACTACCGGGGGTGGACTCAGCCCCTGTTGAGTCGCTGCCCACCATATCGGGATACCGATGTCGAGAATGCGGAAACCTGTGCGCGAGCGCGAAGCGTATGAGACGCCACCGGAGCGAGGTTCATGGCATTGCGGAGCCTTTGTCGGATATATTATCATTCGCCTACCCTGTAACCTTGCAAACCTTTTTCCGCGGTACGAAACTTCGATACTTTGAGGTCACCCCAATGCGAGTGTCAGACTTACCAGGGCTGCCTAGACCCACGCCTCCTACTAATGGCATTGGGAACCGAGGCTATGGCGGCCGAACCCACGAAAACGCAGTCCATGAAGAGCAGATGCAGGATAGGGACCAACCAATCGCCGTATCGGGACCTTCACCGGGCACCTCGTCTGAGCGGCGTACTCCATACTGTCTGGATATCGACCTAGTAACGCTCTCCTACTTCCACCACTTCAGTGTGAGGACCTGTTGCACCCTCCCAAACAACGATCAACCAGGCACTGTGGCCGACTTCTGGCAAAGCGAAGTCCTTCCGCAAGCCCTACAGCTGCGATGGCTCATGCACGGCGTTCTAGCGCTTGCCGCGTGCCACCTGACGATTTGCGAAGACGACGAGGCATTTGCCAGAATCCACCGCGAACGCGCCATGTACCTCATGTTCGCCTTTCGCGAAGGGTGGGGATCCTCAGACTCAGAGAAGCGCGTCTACTGCGCGGTCGCCGTTGGCGTCGGAGACGAGACGAGGAAAGCCGGCGACCAAATCGAGCGCATCCTCCAGTGCGCAAAGTGGGCGCTCGCTGCCCCCAAGCCGACCACAGATACCATTATCCTGCCACCTCCGCCTTCTCTGCTAGAACTCATGACCGCAATCAGGGGCGTCATTTCTTGCCACGCCATCTGCCCCCTGGGCATCTTCCCCGATGAGGATGAGTCCCTCATCCAGTCCGACATCTTCACTCAAGCAACGCATATACTAAAATTGACAACCGCCCACAACCTCGCCTCTTCGCACCCGTTCTCGCATTTCTCCGCGTCACAAAGCGCTTTCCTCAATCGTCTCGGGGCTCTGCCCTTTCGCATACGCGAGCTTCTCGGAAGGCCAGTTGACACACAGGCTACGTTGGTCGTTGTGTCTTCTATCGCGATACTGATTGAGTGCTGTGGGTTAAGCTTTGCCTTGGAAGATATCGGAATGGCGTGGAGCGGCATGGTGAAGTGGTTGAAGAAGATGCAAGGAGACTTCGATGAACTGGTGGAGAAAGGGGAGCCAGCTGCGCTCGTGGTGCTAGCGCATTGGGCTGTTGGCTTGGTGAAGAGGGCAGAGGACAAGGGCTGTTGGTACGTGAAGGGTTCTGCGGAGATGATTTTGAACCAGGTCTTCGAACAGATTCCCATTGAACATGTGCTACATAGTCTGCTTGAGGGCCTGACGGTGTCGGAAATATCTTCCCTGCCTTGAGCCACTATACAGAAAAGAGAATCAGATATATGCTTGGCTTCAAACAAACCCCCTGGTCCAGATCACCACTCAACGCTCTTCCTCGTCGCAGCAAGATCCCCCTTCTCGATCCCATACGCCCTCTTCACCTTGTCATGGCTAGCACCCCCGACCCACTTCCCCTCCAACTTCGCAAGCGACTCCGCCCTCCTTCTCCTTCTTCTCCTCCTCAATCTGCTCCCAACTCTTCTTTATCTCCCCCTTCCACTGCACAGCAACTCCGTCTCCGTAGGGACTTCCCATATCTTCCAAATACGGCTTGTCGTGCGGGCTGTGCGGCGCTGGTAGTCCCCCAATCATCATATACGAAGCTAGAACAGGTTGTGGCGCTATTGGGTACTTGGGGTGCGCGGTGGCGTCTTGGGTGATGGGCTGGGTCTTGGGCGGGAGGCGTTGGAGCTCGATGTCGGTGTCTTGAATTGGAAGGCCATTGGTGGAAGTGTCTTCGGCGCGAAGCTGGAGGCGGCGAGCACGGAGGTAGTAGAGGAAGTGGGCGAGCCAAGCCAGAATGCCGGTGGCAGCGACAGCGGAGAGGGCGAGGATGACGATGACGGTGACGGGAATCATTGTGATTTGAGGTAGATCTTGCAAGTGTTGCAGATGGGAACGAGACCGCGTGGTAGGAGGTGTGTAGTAGAGGAATCGAGGAAGTAATCCAATTTGTGCTTTCAGAGACCACTGAGATGTTTAAGGAGTGAGGGTTGCAGAAGGAAAAGAGATTTGGAGTTTTGCGACAGAAAGTACCAGCAAACCCGCCTTCACCCCGGCCACGAAGTCACGCCTACTTCACCTCCACTCACTCAAACACGCCGACCCACACGTCCATACACCTGACCCTCTCCAGTCCGCCGATTCCCTCAACACTTGCCTTCACCGTCTCCAACATCCCCTCTAACAAGTCCCTGACCTTCGCATCTGCCACCCTTTTCTTCACCCTCTCCATAAATTCGTTCTTCCCATCCTCTCCCCACCTCAGCATATTGGTCTCCCACCTCCCATCCTCGAGCTTTTCATCCGGCGTGATGATTTTCTCGCTCTTCAACGTCCACCCCGCATCCCGAGCAATCCTCGTAATTTGAGCCGGTGCAAGTAGTGAGCGGATGTTCTCATCAGAATCGAAGATATGCGCTTCACACGTCGCTCTTGCCAACGCAGCTAGTACATGTGGTTCAGCTTCCCTCACACTGCTCTTCAGGCTCCATTCGGCAACATTCAGCGTCCGAACGTTCCCCCTCAAGGCGGAAAAGGTGTCAGCGATCGAGGCCGCGTCGCTGAAGTACCAAAGACAGTGACACAGCACCGCAGTATCGTACGCAGGGTCGCTCCTATCTTTACTGTCTGATTGCTCGCCCTTTCCGTTCCAGGGCCCCTTGTTTTGCCCAAGAAATTGAACAGGGAGTGCGCGATGAAAGTCTATCCTGTTGCCAACATCATAACCTTTTATTCTGCTCTGTGCCTCACCCAGCGTCTCTGGAGTGCCGTAGTCCAGGGGTGCGGGGTCGATAGCAGTGATGTGGGAATGACGGTAGTAAAGGGCAAGGCTTGTGGTACAATCTCCCTGGCCGCATCCGATCTCTAGAATACTGTTGGAGTCTCGTATGGAGAAGTTTTGGAGGATATTGAGCCTATGAACGAATTGCGCAGGAAGGAGGCCATATTGTTGGGTGAGGGCCGAGAGTTCTGTGTGATTGTGCAGTACCGAACTCGTGGAAGGGGTAACCATCGTGATAGGAAATGAAAGGCGGAGTAAGGACGTGGAGTTGAGAGCTGGAAAGCCTAGTATAGGTAATGGGGTTTGCCGTTCGCATGACTCACAGAGCAAGCTGAAATTTTCAGGACTCTGAACAACCTTACACCGTGTTTCCTTAGATGGCTCCCAGCAGCCGGTGAATTCAGTTAGGAGGACCTATTTTGATGAGTCAGATCACTGCCTGTCCGGTCAGACGTGGAAAACCGTGGCATGTCGCTATGGAAGTCAGCTATAAAGACTACTGCATGTGTTTAGTGCTGATCATCTAAGAGATGACGCTTTGGATCTGTCTAGTGGCGTCTTGCTGGTTGCTGCAATAATTCGCAATTCCAACGCAGGGTCTCAAAGCAAAGATTTACGCATGCGACCCGAGCGACGGGCCCAACAGTATGAATTGATTCGTGAATGCATTGGCGAAAAGTACCCAGACCGCTCCGACTTGGATAGATCATCTGTGCGCATGCTTCGAGGCCATTGGAAGGGCTTATTAAATCAAGTAGGGGATGAAATGGGCGTGGGCGTGGGAACGGGCATGGTCCTGGATCAAAGTTGGGCCGAGCCAATGACGTCTTGGCAGTCGGGGCTATCGGAGCTTTGATGATGTCGAGATTTTGGATTGGTGATCACTGGTCGTCGCCACGACACGAACTCGACTTTTCCCGACGCGCGCAATCCCATTCGCATCCGCCTCCTATTGCATCCCGAGGAGTATAGCGGGCGCTTGCATCTCAACACCCCAGAGAGAAGCGTACTCCTCATCCGACCCTCGAATTCGCCATCGCTATCGCCATGCTCCAGGGCCAGAGGATCGCATGGCGAACTGCTATCCGTCAAGCTGCTCAATCAACACCCCGGGTCGCTGCATCTAGATCTTGCAGCCCTTACCTTCCCGCACAATTCTCAGCATCATTCGCAAGGTACCCGCCTAGGCGTCCAACGCCGCCAGCCGCATTGCTCTCCTCACGCAGCTTTTCTACATCGATAAGTCGACCTAAGGAGAAGAGCCCAAAGTCTCCGTCGGAAGAGGGGGAAGAAGGCAAAGAAGAAAGCGAGGAGAAGTCGAAGCAATTAAAGGAGGAGACCGAAGATCTAGAAGCAAAGAAGGTCCCTGATCCCATCCCCAAACCGAGCGATGCGCGAGGAGGTGTAGCCGGAGAAGGCGCGGCAGGCTCAGGCAGCGAAGGTGGCGGCAAGAAGCGCAAACAAACCGAGCGATCCCTCGTGAAGCCATCGATACCGGAGGTCTACCCACAAGTCATGGCGATACCCATCGGCAAGCGACCGCTCTTCCCCGGCTTCTACAAGGCGATCACAATACGCAACAAGGAAGTGGGACAGGCAATAGCAGATATGGTCAAGAGGGGTCAGCCTTACATTGGTGCTTTCCTGCTCAAGGACGACGATGCCGATAAGGACGTGATCGACGATCCGAGCGAGGTCTACGACGTTGGCACTTTTTGCCAGGTCACGAGCGCATTCCCTGTGGGACCCGACGATAATTTCGCTATGACCTGTGTCTTGTACCCTCACCGGAGGATAAAGATGACGGGTCTGAAGCCACCAACCGCCGAACCGGTACCAGAAAGCTCGACAGAAGGCGTGTCTGTGGTGGAAAGCACACTGGGAGAAGCGGCGGTCAAGGAGACGGAAGGCAATACTTCGCAGGGCGACGTGGTGGCGAGTTTTGAGGAGAGCGCTGTCAAGCCACCACACTACTACGAGGCGGCATCTTTCCTCAAGGATCGCAAAGTCAGCATCGCCAATGTCGAAAACCTAGTTGAGGAGCCCTTCGATATGAAGAACAACCGGACGATCCCCGCCCTCGTCAGCGAGATTGTCAACACTTTCAAGGCCGTCGCATTGCTGAACCCTCTCTTCCGCGACCACATCTCTACTTTCTCGGTGCAGACTACGATGAATGTTGGCGAAGACCCCGTCAAGCTAGCCGATTTCGCCGCCGCGGTCGCACAGGCAGATTCACACGAGCTACAGGAAGCGCTCGAAGAGATGAATGTGGAGCAACGATTGAGCAAGGCATTGATTGTGTTGAAAAAGGAGCTTATGAACGCAGAGCTGCAGTCAAAAATCGTCAAGGACGTCGAGAACAAGATTCACAAGAAGCAGCGCGAATACTGGTTGATGGAGCAGATGAAGGGTATCAAACGAGAGCTCGGTATCGAATCAGACGGTAAGGACAAGCTGATCGAAAAGTTCAACGAGAAAGCAAGCAAGCTGGCCATGCCGGAAGCTGTCAAGAAGGTCTTCGACGAGGAGATGAGCAAGCTTTCGCATCTGGAGCCGGCGGCCTCTGAGTTTAACGTAACGCGCAACTACCTCGACTGGCTCACACAGCTACCCTGGGGACAACGGAGTGCAGAAAATTTTGGCATTAAGCATGCGCGCGAGGTGCTTGATGAGGATCATTACGGGCTGAAGGATGTGAAGGATCGGATCCTCGAGTTCATTGCTGTCGGAAAATTGCGCGGCACTGTGGAAGGCAAGATTCTCTGCATGGTCGGCCCTCCTGGTGTCGGTAAAACATCTATTGGCAAATCCGTTGCGCGAGCACTTAACCGCCAGTACTATCGCTTCAGTGTCGGTGGCCTTTCCGATGTCGCAGAAATCAAGGGACACCGAAGAACATACGTTGGTGCACTGCCCGGTCGCATCATTCAGGCGCTCAAGAAATGTCAAACTGAGAACCCGCTTATTTTGATCGACGAAGTCGATAAGATTGGTCGCGGACACAACGGAGATCCCTCATCAGCACTTCTCGAACTGCTTGACCCGGAACAGAACAGCAGCTTCTTGGACCATTATTTGGATGTCCCGGTCGATCTATCTAAGGTGCTATTCGTTTGCACAGCGAATATGACAGATACGATTCCCCGCCCACTCCTCGACCGTATGGAAATGATCGAACTCTCCGGCTACGTAGCGGACGAGAAGATAGCGATCGCCGAGCGATACCTTGCGCCACAAGCAAAGGAGATCAGTGGTCTAAAGGACGTTGACGTCGCTCTCGAAAAGGAAGCAATTGTTGAGCTCATCAACAAATACTGCCGTGAATCCGGCGTCCGCAACTTGAAAAAGCAGATCGAGAAAGTCTACCGCAAGTCCGCACTCAAGATTGTCACAGACCTAGGCGAAGAAGCATTCCCTGAGTCCGAGGCTCTCACAGACGAAGGCAAAGCCGCACAACAAGAAGCCGAGAAGGACGAAACTGACGTCAAGGAAACACCCGAGAACATCGCAGATGAGACCACGGAGACCCCGCGCATAGCATTAAAGGTCCCAGAGGATGTGCATGTATCCATTGGTAAAGATAACCTAAAAGACTATGTCGGCCCGCCAGTCTTCACATCCGATCGGCTCTACGAAGTTACGCCTCCTGGTGTCGCAATGGGTCTGGCATGGACATCCATGGGTGGTGCGGCGCTATACGTAGAGTCCGTCCTCGAAAAAGCGCTTTCTGCATCTTCATCCCCAGGTCTCGAGCGCACAGGCTCCCTCAAGTCGGTCATGAAAGAATCCACCATCGTAGCGTACTCCTTCGCCAAAGGCCTGCTAGCCCGCGATTTCCCAAAGAACAAGTTTTTCGAACACGCGCGAATACATCTACACTGCCCCGAGGGCGCGGTACCGAAGGATGGACCAAGTGCTGGTATTACAATGGCGACGAGTTTGCTGGGGTTGGCGCTCGATACGCCAGTCAAAGACGGCATTGCGATGACTGGCGAGCTTACGGTTACCGGGAAAGTGTTGAGGATCGGCGGATTGAGGGAGAAGACGGTCGCAGCGAGACGGGCGGGTGCGCAGACTATTATCTTCCCCGAGGATAATATGAGTGATTGGCTGGAGTTGCCTGAGGTATGTTTGCCCTGATCGATATCATGAAATAAATATAGGTGCTGACAATGAGCAGAACATCAAAAAAGGCATCACCGGCCGCCCCGTCTCGTGGTACAACGAAGTCTTCAACATTGTCTTTCCCGACCTGGATAAGGATGCTGCAAGCAAGCTTTGGGATAAGGAGCTGAAACCAAAAAAAGGTGACAAGAAGAGGAAGGAGTCCAAGAGAAAGGATGAAGACGACGAGGAGAGTGGGGATGAAGACGACTGAGGGATCCATAAACTCACTGCACGAGGAAAGAAGATGAATGAGCATGAGTGTAAGATATAGGCACAACGCATTTCAGGCGTTTTGATCCGGCTTTTGCATATGGGACTGGTCTTTGGACCTCATTGCGGGCATGCAGCATCTTGGAGGAGCGGAATGTGGCGGGCGATCTTCCCTCTGGCATATAGAACCCAACGCGGCGGAGGTGGTCGTTGATACGCCTGCGAATTGCATGTAGATACTCAGCGAGTGTACAATAGAAAGTGAATTATCCGCTTCACGACTGACTAGGTTTGTGATCGAGCAGATGATGACGATGATTTTCTCCGACCTTTCTAGCATCATCCCTCATCCTCCCTTATCGTAGGCGGCACGGTCCGCGCTTAGATTGCGTTGGCTTCGTGGTCGCGCAAGGAATACGTTCGCGGTCCATCTCATCCACAAAAGCGTCGTACTTGTCTAGAGATGAGTATATCCACAGACCATGTATGTGCGTTGGATCCGAAAATAGTTGTTGTGTAGAGATGTAAAGATAAACTGTCCGCGGAGTGCACACGACTCGAAATGAAGGCCTGGCACATGCAGGATACCTGCAGCTGGCGAGGAAGGGTACAGTAGTCGAAACCCCTCCTCGATGGCTTGTTCGCTCTCCTGCAGCCACCCATGCAAGTCCGCGACGAGCGTTTCCGTGGAAGGTCAACGGATTTCTTTTTACTTTCTAGGAGCTTTTGTTTTTGTGCCCATCGTTGGTCAACGTGCATCGGCGGGCCGCGAGCGTTGAATTGCGCGTTTTGGGGTCAGCTGGTGCGATGCTTGGTGGTGCGGGGATTCGATCACCACCGCACCACAGCTTTCGGGAGATGGGCTCTTGTCACCACTTCACCTTTGTGGCATTGGTCAAGGATTCATCAATTTTAGTTATAATCAATTGTCCGACACCGGCATAGCTATGTGAGATGTCTTAAAGGCCAGCGCCCTCATTTTCGAAAAGATTAATGGTATTGGCTGCGGAGGTGTGTGCATGAACGATGAGGACTGACGTGTCAAAGGCGCGAGGCAGGGCAATGACGCGGTGGGCAGGTGGGAAATGCGATGCGTTGGCTCATGGGCTGTGCAGTGGATGCGAACGGCTATGCTGTTGGTTCTTTTGGTATGGGAAGCTTCACTTTTTGGGTAGGGATGCGTTGGGAGCAATGGTGGTGGTTATCGGCGTTGAGAAGGCTGGGAGATGCTGGGAGCGATGTGTATTGTGGATGCCTTAGGGGGGTCCTCTTTGCTACATTCAGTTGTACTACAAGTACAGCAGCCACGGCAAGGGTTATATAATGATACTTGAGCAATGCAGCTGCAACGCTCAGGAGTCCTAAACACCACAGCTCCAACCTGGCTGTTCCCGTCTCGTAGCGTCGTGCAGCAGCGGCACCGGAAAGTGTGCGGTAGCAGCTGCAGGTCGCCCAGACCATCGCGTCCCGGCGAATGTGGTGAGAGGGGTCGGTGTCGCTGCGAGTGGGGCCTCTTCATGTACGAGTACATAACCGGAGGTAGTGTGCGTATTGGATGAGGTGCATCACGGGATGTTGGGACGCAGGCTTAGCATGCCGGGCTAATGTACGCTGGCATAGTGAGGAGTCTCAGGACTCGAGAGCGGGAACGGCTTCAGGAGAGAAAAGGAGGTCGAGAGGAGATGGTGTGAGAAACGGGTATCGAAGTGAGGGATGTACTCTGTGTTGGTGTTGGATGACCGTTGCTGCGATGAATTTTGACCCGAGGGTAAGCATTTGTGTGACTTACACCGCAAAGTGGCTGCCACACTTCCTTCTCTCGGGCCGCCAATCGCCCTGTCGGTCCCCTCATCCTGATTGATGAGCTGTGTGCTTTCTCGACGCTTGGGCCGAATGCTGCGATGCAGGCTATGAGCAGCGCTGGCCAATGTGCGGGCTCTGACTGACCGCCACGACGGGGTCGCAGAGTGCGTCAAAAACAAAGACAGCGAGCGGGCTGGTCGCACTGCTTTCGCTTTCTCTCTTTTCGCTCACCGTCGCACTCTCTGTACTTTGACTACCGACTGTGTAACCCATCAGCCTCCTATCCCGTCATACACTGCTCGTCGAAAGGTTGGGAGTTTGCTGCGCGTACTAAGCCGGATCGTCTTCTGCCCGCTTGGCCGCCTACATCTCCACGCCTATTGGCCGGGAGTCAGAGACAGCCCAGCCCGTTCTTTCTCATCATCGGGACTCATCCCAGCGCCGTCGAAGCCTCAAGCCTCCACCCCCAGGGTGCATGCCTCCTCCGCTCTTCAGCCTCCCCGACCGCGCCCTGTTGAGCCTCACTCCACGATCCGTCATCCCATTGCAGTCGTTGCTGCCCTCGCGAATTGCGTGTTGTTAGGCGCCAGCGCTTGCATCGGCTGCTTTGGGCGTCAACCAGATTATTATTATCAGAGGGCTGCCTTTGCCGACCGAACGACTCATCAGCGGCCCGAGCGCTGCAAAACGAGAAAGAGTCAAAGCACAAAAGGAGGCTGGGGAAGGAAGCAGCGCAGAGGACAATGCCTGCATGCACCCGCGTCCTGCGAGCACACGACGTTGTGATCTAGATAGCTGGCTGCGCAGAGCCACCGTTACACACCGAACCACCACGGCATGAATCTACACCCTCGATAGCATCCATATCCCCGTCCAGGAACCTCCCCGCAGAGGATCCGCAGCCATCCCCATCGTCATCTGCTTTTTGGATAGCCTGTTTTCTTCCACGAATCGATAGGACGGCGAGCTGAGGTTAAAGGCAGCGGGGCCTTGAGCTGAGTGCACACCTGCACTGCGGATCCCCGCTGCTGTGTGTACCCACGGTGTGCGAGTCCAGCATGCCCAACTTCCTTGCTGCGGACAACGGCGAGTCGAGCCGCAGCCGGAGCCGAGCGCGCGCAAGGACTGAGGTCAATGAGCACAGGAGTGTGTGGGACCGATTGAGTTTGCAGAAGATCGGAAGTTGGTTGAAGCGAGATGAGGACGATCCGTTGGAGAAGCATGGAAGACAGACGGATGAAGACGATAAGGAGAACGGAAGACCACACTCGAGCGGAGAGCACGGGTCGAGACATGGTGGACTGTTGCATCGAAGAACAAGCAGGAAGGTAGTCCCGGGACTTCCGAGGCCTCTGACTTTCAAGAGGATGAACAGCGAGAAGAGGGAGAAGTTGCTGCCGGTACCAGTCGAGCCCGAACTGCGACGAGCTGCCTCGGCTGACCGACGAGAATCCGACATGGCGAAACGAAACCTGTCGCCGCCGCCAATATCCGTGCCCTCCATGTCCGCCCCTGACGTCCTCAGCCCTCACAGCAGCGAACCGCAACAGAAAGTCCAACCCACAATAGGAGGCTCAATAGACTCCAACATACCGGCAGGGGCAAGACAGGTGGACTATGACGGGGAGGAGATAATAGACTATCTGTCTGGGGAGCCACCCCCTCTCTCTGTGGCGGGTGATTCATACCTGGAGAGGCAGTCACAACGATCCGAGGCGGCGATCGACGATCTGCAATTGCAGGAAGAGCTGGAAGCGAAGTGGATATTGAACCTGAGCATGCACTTCCGCGATCTCTCTGATCGAGAAAAGTTCTTCATTACATTCGCCGAGGAACCCAACAAGTGGAGAAGAGTTACTGTATCTTGCGATTACCGCCAGCTGGAGCCCGACTCGCTCGAAGCCGATCTCAAAACCCTCCACTACCAGCGAGACAAGAGCGCCCGCATATACGAAGCCATCCGCGACTCACTCCCCGACATACAATTCTACGATACCGTAACTAATCTCAAGCTCCAGACTTCGGACAGACGTCTCCACGTACATGTC
>JAFHBV010000328.1:0-41810 GCA_019022785.1 Pseudomonodictys pantanalensis | reverse complement strand
CCCCCCCCCCCCCCCCCCCCCCCCCCCCCCCCCCCCCCCCCCCCCCCCCCCCCCCCCCCCCCGCCCCNCCCCCCCCCNCNTNGTACTTTGCGCCCGCAGAAAACACAGGTTTACCGCGGGGTTTGGCGGGGACTGTGTTGGACTGTTGAAGATGCCGGGATGAAACCAAGTATTCGAGGTTTTTCGTGGTGTGCAAATCAGACGGCTGGTGGAAACTTCCGTAACTTGCGAAATCGTCCTTCGCCGCACTTATGCCTTAAGGTCCAACCCACGTGGCCTAAGCTCCCTAACGTCATTCGTGGCACGAGCATACATGTTTCCCTGCCAATAAGTCGAAGACGGATGGCAGAAGGGACCGCCGTATTCATCTCGAGATAGCCTGAGAGGTCGGCATATGTCTATAGACATGGCTGGAGGAGGCTTGGGGGGGCTTTCGATTCAGATTAGTCTAAACGTGTGCTTTCGAGTGATGGGATCGTAAGACTCGCACGGTATATCCAACGCATTCTCATGAAGCCCCAAGTCTGTCAGTCTTGGGGCTTCAGTAACCCGTATGGTGCCGATTCTTCGGTATTCGCTCTTTTCTTCGTCTACTGGCGCTAATAGGAGACCCTTATAGAAATAACTATCATCGGACTCGAAGCGGCGGGCTGTCATTGGAAGAAAATATATCGTTGCGTTGAACCCCAACCGGCGGAAAAATCGAACTTGGGGTAGATTTTGATGCCGTCTAGTGTCGACAGGTCGAGTGTGTTTTCTCCAGTCCTGAGTTTTATTAATGTTCCTCTCAGTTTTAGGTAGCTGCCTTCCTGAGCCCCTGAAATACGTTGGATCCTAAGCAAATGATTCCGATCTGAACTACCTCGATATCTTCATCATATTGGTCGGGGTATGATTCGAGATCTATTGGGCCATCAATGGAGGCCCATGAGAACCACGGGGCGCGATAATTTTCTTGTAGTTTGCAATGGCCATCCGTTATCCCAGTGTCGTCTACGGTCCAGAGAAGCTGGGTTGAGAGACTTTTGTTCCAGAGTCCTGCGAGGTAATCGACGCCCCACATTGAGTGTACTTTCTTTGCGATGCCTGCTAGAGCGATAAGTTTATCCTCTGGTCGGGTGAGCATAGTACGTGTGTATGCACGTATAATCCTCTGCCACAGTTCGATAACTTGTTCGCCGGGACGCGGGACTCGGGAGCGATGGTATTGGTTCCAGGAGACATTCGCATTCTTGAGCAAAGGAACCAAGTTTTGTTTTAATGACATGCCCCAATGAGACTTGCTTCCATATCCGTGGCTGGCTGGTAGCCCATCTGGAAATCGTTCGGTGGCTTGACTCTCGCAGCATTCCCATAGAAGTTGTTCATGCCCAAAATGTAAGACGCGCGGTGCTAAGATCCTTTCTTGAACAACCCATCCTCTTTGTAACAAGGGTGCCTCAACCAATTGAGTCTGCCAATGATCGTAATCACAGACATGTTGCTGTGAGTCCGAACCTTCGATGGCAGGGGGAAAGACAGTCATAGGATTGCGACGGCAGAAGAGGCCTATAGTACCATCGATCGCAGATGTAGCAGCAATGTTGCAATACGAGTTCGAGTATACTTTATCCATCAGTACAAATTCGCGATTCCAGTCTTCGAGTAACTCCTGTTCCTGTATTATACACAGGGAATCAATCTATACATAAGGCACGCCAAGCCATCTGGCAACTATCAGAGTATCCTGGAAGGTCTGAGAAAGGTCCGTTACAGGTATCCGATGCTTGAACTCGTCAATAGTAGAAGGCGTGAGCTTCAGAAAGTCTGCTTTGCCCCAACAATGACTTAAAGTGATGTAGGGTCCGTTGATAGAGGTTTCTCCAGTGCAGACCAGGTGGGGAATGTCTGCGTCATCCTTACCAACCGCAATCAGTCTTGAGGGATACCATGAGGTCATGGTGGTCGTCCACCTCATTGCTAACCAACGAAAGGGATACCATGTGTCCCAGCATGAACACTGTTGCAGGTGCGGTGTTCCCGCGTACATCGCTGGATCCAATTCAGAGCAGTACGTCGTGCTTCTGATGAATCCGTGGAATCCCCTCGTTTGGAATCAAGATATTCAACTGATCAAAGGATCAATTTAGAAGCGTTCTCGTTTGGGCAGTGGAAAGTGATAGTATAAGCCTCAAAGTTTGCGAAGTGACAAGTACCTAAAGAGAAGAAAGACTGAAATCGTGCAACATTACCTTTTCGTTGATGGAACGAAAACCATATCTCTACCAAGGGAAAATATGATGCGCTCCATTCGCCTTTTCCTAATCTAAGGATAAGATGTCCGAGAAAAGAAACTTCGAACCAGCTAGTGATGTCGGTCGACTTGTGAATCCTTGGTACGGCTTTTTTAGAAGCACTGAGACGATCCCACAGGATGGCGCATGTGTGACAACCCGCGCGAACAGAAGCTTGAAGGCTCGAAAGGGTCTTGTGGTAGGGGTACACCTTATCGACCTCCGACACCAGTCAGCTTGGGATATCATACATATATCTCCTACAAAGTTTAACTTACTTTGGTGACTCTCTTACCAGGGAACATGTCATAACAAATCTTGCAGAAGCTCAACCGAGGGTCATGGGACTGGGAATCTGTCGGTTCCTTTGCTAACCCGGCCTGGCCGCCTGCAACGCGGACTTTGTGAGTAATTATATCCAAGCTTAGGGACATTGAAAAGAACGTGGATTGTAGTCAGAGATGAACAAGTAGTGGGTGCGTCTCCGGATCTCATCCCGTGGCGAGGCTGTGCAGCTGGGGCAGTTGCGACTGCCTAAATGTCGGGGTTTCACGCAGTTTACGAACGCAGGAGCGCGTGGAGGATGCTTTGAGTCTCTGACGAGATGGTAGTATGGGATGAAGGAAATGAAGTAGAGATGAAAGACTCGAAATTGAGATGGAATGTGTGAAGGGGTAGTGAATGCTATTGCCTAGCGCCTCAGCCACACTAACACTTCAGGGTCCAATCCACTTGGCCCAAGCTCCTGGAACGTAACGTCATGCTGTGGCGCGAGTATCATCCACGATTCCCTGCCCAAAAAGTCGCAGCCTACAAGTTTACGACTACCACACCTCAGAGAAGCAAACTGTCCTTTTCTGTTACCTTTAACACCTTCAAAACCGGTCCATACCTTCTTCTCACACCGCAATAAAGCACACCACCAAAGAAACACACCACACCATGGCAGCAACCCGCCTCCGCCGCACCTTCCACTA
The DNA here is from genome assembly GCA_019022785.1 of Pseudomonodictys pantanalensis. NCBI lineage: Eukaryota > Fungi > Ascomycota > Dothideomycetes > Pleosporales > Parabambusicolaceae > Pseudomonodictys > Pseudomonodictys pantanalensis. The sequence goes on along the minus strand of JAFHBV010000328.1, from coordinate 38,560 downwards.
CCCCTCCGAATCCGACGACGAAGACGCCGTAGAAGCTGGTATGGACGAACAAGGTATACTCCACCTTATAACCATTCTATTCTCTTCTATGCCTCAACCTGGCTTCCTTAACCATGACCCAGCTAACAACACCCCCAGACCAAGAACAACTCCTCTCCACCCTCTCCGCACACGACACATCCACAACAACCATCTACACCTACCTCCTCCTCGCCTTCCCGCTTCTCCCCACGCTTCTCTACCTCCCGCGCCTCCTCACCACCTCCCCATTCACAATCCTGTCCTCCCTCGCCACCATCACCAGCCTCCTAGCTACTGCATACACACTCTACTACCTCCCCCTCCCACCAGTCCAAGTCTCCGTCCTCACGTCGGAGGACCTGCACCACAGATCCAAGGGGAAGAGCATACACCGTGACGCAAGCGGGAGTAAGGCCGCGGGTGAGGCGGAAAGGCGGCCCGTACCATACATCTCCGAGGAGGTACAGGATATATTGGCGAAATACGTCGTCCCCGCAAACGGTGCACTATGCGCCCTCCTTGCGCTCGTTGAACTCTTCAGCGGGAGGACGTGGAGCGAGGGCGTGATGATAGGAGGGGGTTATCTACCCGGGCTGATCATGAGCGTTATACTGTGGGCGAGGCGGGAGTTGAGGGTTGTGGACTTGGGCGAGCTGGAGAAGTTGCGGTTTAGGACTGCGAAGGTGGGTGGGTATGGGCTCGAGACGTGATTATAGATGGCCATGTGATGATGGAGGGGATAAGCATGTGAGAGAAAAGATAATAGGCATTTGATACCCGGTTATAGATAGATTTGTTGAAACGATCGTAAGGAGTACATCCCAAGTGCCCTGCGCAGAGGTATTATCGTGAGGTGACAAAACGCCGACGCTATGTGGGAGAATGACAGACGAACAGACAAACAAGACACCACCAACATGCAACGCCTTCAACAAAGAATCCTCCCGCGACCAGATTACAAGGAAATCCCATTGAGTCTAGAGCAACATACTCTTCCTCCTCGCCGCTGCCCTTTCAGCTCTACTCCCCTCGCCTAAGCTGTCCACCTTCGCTCTCAGATCATTCGTGCCCGCTGACATTGGTGCCGCACTCGCAGTCGTACCGGCCCTCTTCTCCCTCGCCATCCGTCCTGCCGCCGACGTACTCTTCGCCAGACCCGCCGCACCCACGCTTTTAGCTCCGCCACTAGCGGATCTCTTGTGCAAAGACGGCAACCCTCCTTCTTTACTACCAGCTTCAACCTTACTCTCCTCACTTGCCGCGGAAAGCGGAACAGAAGAGTGACGCCTTGCGCTGCGGGATGACTTCGCGAGATCGATACGGGGGCGGTTGGTGGAGTCGGCCTCGGTTCGGGGAGACGATTCGTTGAAGTCGAAGACCGCGAGATCGTCTTGAGGTTCTTTCTTGATGCCCGTTTCCGTAATTTTCTGCAGCTGAATCTCCTGCGCGTGAACCGGTACCTCAGCCGCCCGGCTAGAAGGGATTGCCGACGACGAAGCAGACATTTTCCGCTTCGCGGTGCTGGTTTCGTTGATCATGGCTGAGATGGCATTCGATGCCGCCGCCGAGTTCAACTTTGGTGCTTCGAGTACCGACGCGGACCGCTGGTCTTGACTGCCCTCCCGTCTATCTAGCTTCTGCCGCAGCGGACTCCCCACCTCCGCTTCGTCATCAATGCGTCGCGCCGAGGATACGCTGCCTAAGGGCTTCCACTGCTCTTCCTCCTCCTCTCGCTTTATCGTTACCTTGGACGTTGTGGGAGGCACTTGCGCATCAAGACTACTATTCCGGCGATTGTCCGCCGATACAGCATCAACCAATTTTTCCGTCGGCCGGCGCATCTTGGCTGCCAGACTCGGCTCCTTGTAGCTGACTTGCGGACGGGCTCGTCGCGACGGGCGGGCGCCGAGCTGGTCGTACGAGCTTAGGTCGCCCGGGGGCGGTGTGTCTTTAGATTCAGGGCGTGAGGTGGAGGGTTCGGTCGAGGGAGGGGAAAGGATGGTTTCGACGGCCGGGGTCTTGGGGGGNAGTGCTTAGAGGTTTATCTCGGTGATGCGTATGGGTTCGGGCATTTGGAGGGGCGTGAGTGCGGTTGGAGGGTGGCGCGAGATGGTGAGTTTGGGGCGGCTTGCTCGGGCGGCGGGCTTCTTGTCTGGTTTGTCGGACGTGGAGGAGCGCTGTTTCTTGGGGGAGATGACGGGGTCGGTGTTTACGGGTTCTGAGAGGTGTAAGCGACAGCGTACAACAATGTTCACTATGGACTTACTGCTCGAGAGAATCGGTCTAGCGGGAGATTGTGATTGAGCGCTTTCGTCTGATCCCGCATCTTGAGTAGGCGTAGTGTTATTCCTGCGACTGAAGTTGAAAGGTTGCGCCTTGCTTTCGTCCTCCTGGACACTGAACTTCCTCTTGGCTCCAGCACGTATAGGTTTTGCCGTACTCTCCTCCGCCTCATCAGGTGGCGACTCGAAGACCGACACGCGCCGTAAGCTAGACCGAGGTCCACTCTCCCTCCGTTTCCTTCTCGTCTCGAGATTTATCGGCAGTTCTGTATCCGCTTCCTCGCCGTTATCTTGTGGCGGAGGTTGGTTAAAAGCGATAGGCTCCTCATCTTCAAAGCGCGAAACAGGCGGCGGTCCGATATCCGGTGACTGACTTTCATCGTTTTCGATGATCGCTCTGATTTCCTCGGCACTGCAGCTCGTTAGCATAGCACCCATAAACCAATTCCCTATACCCCGACATGATGTACATACTTCATCGTCCGTCGCGGATAATACTTATCCTCCGAAATAGTCGGCAACATCGCATTCTCCACCTCCTGCAAGCCCAACCCACTCCGCCACTGCCTCTCATCGGGACTCCGTCTCGTAGCAGCAAGCTGGCTCTTACACCTCGGCAGCTCATCCTTCCTCTTCAGCATCCCGAGCTCCTTAATCAGCGCGCCAAACTCCTCCATTTTGGCTTCAAGCCTATCCTTGACCGCATCGATGCTCTCGAACGAGGGACGACTGGATTGTGCCTCGAGCGCATTCTGCAATTGCAGCACTTGTTCACGGAGCGAAAGATTCTCGGCGAGGAGGCGCGAAGCATCGTTTTCGAGGTTGCGTATGCGTATCGATTGTTGTGAGTTGGTCCTTTCGTCCCGTTAGCGACTCGACGGCATGAGCATCGGGGTTGTAAACATACTTCGCGAGCTCGCGGTTCTGTCTTAGAAAACGGCGTTTCACTGCATGCATCTCGTCAGTCATCTCCTCGTCTTATGTTGCCGCAATCGCACCGGATGCGGATAAGAAGAGCTCACCGGCATCAATAGTATCCACGCTCGGCGCCGTCGCCGGCGCAGGCGCAACGGGCGGTTCATTGAGTCGCGCCATCGGGCGCAGAGTATGTCTGTTCCAGGTGAAGTAATAACGGTGGTCGGATGGTTTCCCGCTCGTATGTCGAGGGATTTCAGCGTTCGCGAGCCGTTCGTTGTTGCCGCTATCGTTCCCCGACTCCGCCCTGTCCAAAGTTTTGTTTACCTTAGCAACGGGACACTAAGGCCCGACATTGCCTAGCGCGCCCCGCATCCCTGCCCGGACACGTGAAGGCGGGTAACTCGACGCGTCCACCGCAATTCCACTTGTCCCGCATACATACAACGACTACAGATAACTGTAATCGAAGGGGAATTGAACAGCAAAAATGTCATATGCCCCCCGCCCCAACCTCCCGTCACACCTCCGCAGCGCCAGCTCCCTCGGCGGTTCGCAGCCCTCGGCCCAATCCCCCGTCCTCCTCGCCCGCATCGCAGAGAAAAAGGCTGAGCTCGCCAACCTTAAGGAGCTCCAGGCGCTCAGCGCAGGGCTCGCGGATCAGATGCAGATGCTGGCCGAGAAGCTCCAGACACTGTCCGACGGCACAGAAGGTACGTTCCCTCCCTACCTTAGTTGTGGTGGGGTACCTACATGTACATGGCAAGCGACTCCATAGAACCCTGCTAACGTGTCTGTCTCCCAGCTGTCGCGGCGGTGCTGTCGAATTGGCATAATGTGCTCCGGGCCATTAACATGGCGTCCTGTAAGTTGCTTTCCATAAAGTATGTGAGCTGGGGGCAGAGGGCTGATTTGTGCCAGCGAAATTGCCCAAGCCGAAAGATGACGATGCAGCGGATGCGGATGCGGAGGTGGACAGGAAGACGGAACAGGATCTACCGCTTCCCCAGACGCTCGTCCGCATACCTACCCAGCACGCCCCTGCTCTGATGCCGCAGCCCTCTTCGGGGAGTACGGCGGAGTGAGGCGACGTGGGGTACATATCCGGTTACATATTGCGCCCGATGCGAGCTTGGTACATGGTTATGTGGAGAGCTGAAGGGAGATAAGATGGAAGGGAAGGGGTTGGGTACCGCTACATGGAAGTATGCTACGAAGGGTGCGATTCGGGCACGCAAGCATACCGCGCCTGCGAACAAAAAAAGTGCCGGTCGCGGCGCTGCGGAGTCTCTGCATATCAGCCCCGGACCTGCGTCGGCGATTGGACCATGCACGTGAGAAGAATTGGCTTGGACGAAGGGCAAGACGCGTGTGGGATGAGGATGTGACGAGGGTTGCATGAGGCATGCGCAAAGAAGAGAATCCGGCGAGGTCATGAGGTGGTATGCATACATGTCGTGTCGAGCCACACTGTAGTGGTATTGCAGCTATCGAAAACGCCCGCCCGTGATATGCGTGGATGATTGCTCACCCAATGCGTGATGCCTCTACTGTCTAGCATGCATCAAAAGTACAGTCAATCTCTGGACTTTGTGTCCGTCTCGCTATGCAATACACCCCCCGCCAGCCATGTGTTTTCCCAACATTGAGACGCCGGGCGCCGTGCTCAAAATGTACAGTATGAATAGAAAGCATCTCTTTCATCCTTCACTCGTAAACTCATTGTCGTGATGATTGCCACCTCTCAGCCGCGTGGCGTAGGACAAAGCAGACCCTACTTCCGCTGGCTGGGCATCTTCTCGTAGGCATTCGGGCTGGGCTTCCTGCGCGGTCGGCGGTTCTGCGGGTTCGACGGGCCGCCGCCGTTGTCGTGGTTGTGGTCATGCTCGTGGTTATGCTCGTGGGGCCGTCGGCCTCGCGGATTGCCTCCCCGCCTACCGCCCACAGGATGCGCCCTGCTGTTGTCGACTTCGGAGTCGGAGTCTGAATCCGAAGAGTCGCTTGACGATTCGTCTGAGCTCTCGTCTACGGCGCGGGGCTTGTGGTAGATGCAGCAAACTATTCCATGTCAGCCATGTCCCATCTACAGTGCCTAAGTGCACGTTTGGTAGAGTGGCAAGTGTCGCATGCTACATACCTTTGCTCGACTTCTTCCCCATGCCCTCGTTGTCAACCACATCCTCCGCCCACTGGATATGCCTCTGCTCGGTGGGTTCAGCGCGCAAGCGGAGCACGCCCGAGGGAGCGGACAGCCGAAGAACAGGATGCGGCCGAACGAGCTGGATGGTTCTACTCCCCGGCGACGGCGTTGCAGTCTGTGTAGCCATGGTATTCTGGTTCGACATCTTCAAACCTCCCTACTGAACAGCAGCCCAGGTGTTATATAGTCTCGCAGCTCGGCTGCAGCGTATCGGCGTTGGATNGGCNGGGGCGGGTCGTCAAATGGAATGGAAGCCCTAGAAGATCCTCCGCAGGCTCCTTGGTGTGGGGGGTAGCGCCGTAGTATTCGTAGTTTGCGGCAAGGCACGCTGGTCGTGTGAGGGCCCGCAGGTGGGAAAAGAGGGCAGGCTGCGGATTTGCTGGTGCGGTGCGTGTGTGTCTTTGTTGGAGGGTGGTGATTGAGCGGTGCCGAGGACGAAGTGCGGGCAGGCGTGTTGCCCGTGCGTCATTGCTTCCGCTAGTGCCAGCCACCTCCACGCGACACATTCACTGGTGGAATGCCCACGCGGGACCCTGGCGGGCTCTTCCGCCTGTGAGAATTTTTCGATTTCGAGAAGAGGGATTGGATCGGGGTGCTGACTTTTGTTGAATTGCGGGATACCGAGGGTGCCGTGGATAGGCGTCGACCGGAGAGAAGATGCAGTGAGCGATTTTCAGAGATTTTCCATGTCGATACGTGTTTGATGTGCTGATGCGCAGTCACAAACTTCAGAAAGATGTGGCCTTCTGGCAGCTGGGTCGCAGAATGGGACACCTGATTTTGCAGCATGTGATGATCTGCTGGGACGATTGGACTAGGCAGGCGGACCCCTCATGATCGTCTTTGAGCCGACATCTGTGTCGCGTAAGTCGAACTACCATTGTAAAGCATTGTCATGTTGTTCTCTATGCCAGATCCTGTCTTCGTTTCCCATGTCTTCGATGTTACTTCGCTTCATATACTATTGAGATTTCCATCACACAGATGGACATTGCCGTCACGTCACATACGTCTTTCTTGCGGGTCTGTTCCCACTTGGGCGTTTTCACGTTCACATACCGGGGACCGGAAAGGCGCACTACCACTCACTGATGCCCTCAGATCCATCTATGCCCAATCTCCATATCTTTCATGATGCTTCGGTCTCTTGGATTCCTTTCAGAGGACTGGGAACTTGGAGCGGCCTACTAGCTGTTTTGTGAGAGAAATCGCACAAAATGCTGCTGAACGCTGCATAGATGAGCTAAAAACCCCTTGCTCAAATACACCCGAGTACACTTATACTGTCTCTCACCTGCCTCTACTTACCTTCTTCTCACCTTGATTTCGGGGCGCAGAGGCGGCTTAGAGTGAGAACAGAGACACTTTCCCTTCCGCCAGGCTATATAAGTAGCTGAGCCTTGCTCTTTCGATTCGAGCAGTTCTTCACAGCCAAACCGAGGCGACCACCATGGCGAAATCTGCACCTGCCAAGAGATATACGGAGGACGAGCTGTAGGCACGAATCTCTTCAAAAGCAAGCGCTAACTAACAATGACATAGGCTCGAAACCGTCGACATCAAAGGAGTAAGGGATGGCAAGCCTCACACGTATAAATTCTTCCGCCTCCTCACTCGGAAGTTCGCTCCCAACTTCGCACTCATGTTCAAGTCTCCTGCCGTGACTGCTATCGAATTCAAAGCCCCTGATGACGAGCTTATCGGCTGCTTTTGGTCATGGCTGACAGAACGCAACCGGGTGAGCGCCGGTCCATGCGAGTTCGGATACGACCGCCTGGATTGGTGCTTGCTAGACACATACCCTGGGAACCCGGACTACTCGCGCGATGATCCTCTAGTGGATTCCGACCCGACAGATCTAGTCGACATGTACCACTTCGCCGAGAGATACGATACCCCACTCCTCCACCATGACGCAATTCATCGGCTGGCCAAAATCTGCCGCGACCCTATATCAGATGGCTGGTATCAGAGCATGAACGAAGCATTCGGTCGCACGACAGTCGACTCTCCAATACGGCAACCGCTTATCGATGGAGCTTGTCATTACTTTTTCGCCGAGGACGATGAGGACGTGCTCATTGAGGACTTACTCGACGATCTGCCTAAGGAACTCATGGTCGAGGTGCTGGTCAAGTACAGGGGGCTCTGCAAGTCGGAGGACCCAAGCGCTAATGTCAAATACAACTTCCGCAATAGCCTCCATCCGTGTGATTACCACGAGCACACTTGTGAGGAAGAGCGAAAGGCGTGTCGCTCGGCGGCATGAATGATGGTGAGCATCGGTCCCTGAAGGTCAGGACGCGTCAGACCTTGAGTACCGGCGTGGCTTCTTTCAAATTTTCATGATTCAAAAGCAATGTCAACAATGGCATACGATGGATTTCAGGGGCTGCGCAAGTCAATTTGGAGACGGATATCGGGATCTTTAGATATTTCAAATTTCCACTTGTTCTACCCTCCGGTCCGGGTCAATTATACCCTGTGCCCTTTCGCTAATCCTACTCTGACAGCAGTATCTCAGTAGGCAACATACTGAAATGGATTACTATAATTATGGGAGCAGTGACCTCGCTGCTTAATAGTGCTCGAACTTCCATGCGTTCACTATTCGGCGTTTCGTAGAATGTGTCCACAAACCCACGTAAGTATACACAGGCTCGCTTATCCTCAATAACGAAGGAGCGATTCTCAAAAGCTCCTGCGTGATTCCAGTAGAGTGACAGATGGAAAGTGTGAGGTGTAGCTCACGAGGCGGTAACGGTTGCTACATCTCATCGTTCGCCCAGCCGCCAACTTCTCCACCACGTCATCCCCCACTACGAATCGATCCAAATGTATATTAATGAGAGCACTAAGAAAAGAAGTACACAGCCACAGATTACATAGTGCTCACATTCAGACCTTCATTTATGCCATTATCAGCCATCCCAAGCCTCCCAATCTCATTCCGCGAATCACTCATGCCAAACCGTCCGAAGTATCTTCAGTCAAGTGAACCGGATTAACTATGTGCCGGATCACTTCAAAATTTACACTTTATTCATGCCGCATCTGCTTTTTTCCCACCAACATACTGTCATTGCTTCTGCGCTCACAGATCAATACATTTGCATTAGAACATTGACTGACTATGGCAAGCAACAGCATGAACCAGCAGTACACCATCAGCGAGTTGGAGGTGCTTTTATACCACAGCATGCGGAAATAATTAACCTACGAGAATAGGAGGACATCATTGAGATCGAGCTGACGTACCACGGCAAGAGCGCGACCTTCAAGATATTCCGCCTTCTCACCATGCAGTACGCGGCGAATTTCGCTCTCATGCTGCAATTTCCCGAGGACAAGGACATTGTCCTTCACGGCGTCAACTTCACCGTCTTCAAGAACTTCATCCTCTGGATGACGCACCGCTTCACCATGGACAGGGCCAACGGCACGGACCTCTGGACCCGCTCTGGACACCGAAATGTCGAGCCATCTTGGAAGCTGCTGGGAATTCCTTGCGCTAGCAACCTATTGTTCCGGACAAACATGGACGGAGCGGATATCACCAAGGTCGCTATCGACCTATTCCAATTCGCCGACATCAACGATATTCCACTCCTCTGCCGTGACACGCTTGTCGCGTTGAAGACCAACTTCGAAACCAGCATCCTATTCGAATACACGCAGATGAGCTTCGACTGGATAGGATGGGAAGGACATTCCAGCGCGTGTTCCAGCGCACATCCGTCAATTCACCGCTGCGCAAACTCTTGGTCGATGGCGCCGTGCATATCTTGCTGAACGCGCACGATGCTTTCCTTGACAGCGTGTCTAAGGAATTCCTGCGCGAGATGAAGACGAAGCTCGATGCTATTCTCGATTCCGAGGACCCGGATGCCGCGGCCGAGGAATTGTGGAATGGCATCGAGCTCAGTAACGAGTATGATGGACATCGATGAAGAGGAGTAAGGGAATGGTGTTCAAGGGGTGACCGATGAATTGACCTAGGGTGATGTACGACTGAGGGACATGGCGCGTAATAATTGTGAATACCGTCACAAGCGCAGGTGATTTTTTTAGACGAACCTTGCTCGAAACACCTCTGACTCCGCTTACATATACCTATCCTGCGTCTCTAAGCATTTTCTCCCCAACTGTGACATCTCCTAGCAAAGTACTTTAATCTCTAGTTGTGTTTACCTATCCTGATTCTTTATTTATATTCTTCCCGTGAGTGCATCCGGGAACGCTGCTGTCAAGAAGCTGTTTGCTGGGGCCGATTAGTGCGACTATCGTGAGCCGGGGGACGTGGCGGAGGGAACGAGTTGCAAACACAGAGTCCCGACTGATTAGGATCAAGGAAGGGGCACTACTGGTGGCGCTACTGGTGGCACTGAGGGTGGAATCTGCGTACATGGTGTGAGTACACCCAAGACTCATCATCCAGTATCGAGAAGGCGAGGCCAGTTTCAGAATAGATGGCATTCGAGTCCACCCAGAGGTCATGGATTACTTCAACAGTTATTGCTTCAACAAATGACAGGTAGCAAGTTCAAACAACCTATATCCCAAGCCTCCCAATCTCACCCTGTGAGCCTGAACTATAGGCCTTTCTCCGCCTCCAATGGAATACGTCAATCAGGCGGGTTGGCTGTAACGACCTGTGTGTCAAATCAGGAGTACTTATTTATTATCGAGAGACAGAGCCTGACTATTCCGTCAGATGCGGAAAACCGCAGTGTGCTATTACCCCAGCCCCATCACCACATCCCCGCCACAAACACCCACAGGCGAGAGAGAATAAGGAAGCGACAATATATTCTCACCTTTACCTACGATCAGCTAAGATAGCCCCTCACTAGGCTGAGCTATGTAATCTCGCCGAACGTCTCTTCTTCGACCTTACCGCTCCCTCCACCCCCAGACCGTCGTGCACCACAAGTCGCCTCTCGGTCAACATGGTAAGCGACACGCACACAAATAAGTATACAAATGAAAAGCTATAGGTATACCGCACCATGCTTAAGCACCGACTAATCATTGAGACAGGCTCAGGACAGTCGATATCATCTTAATAAACAATGGCAACGAACAGACGTTCAAAATCTTCAGGATGCTCACCGTGAAGCACGCACCTAAGTTCGGAGCCGCATTCAGCCTGCCTGGAGTCCAAGCTGTCAAGATCAGCAACGTCAAACCCGAGGTCTTCAACGTTTTTGCTACGTGGCTGATCGAGGTGGATCAGTTCGACTTGCAGAGGGATGCGCCATGCAAGAGCGGATACAACACACTGGATGTCACTTTCTGGAGCACCTTGAACAACCCGAACCTCAAACCGAAGCAGCACCTCAGCATCGACATAATCGTCCAAACGTACGTGTTTGCGCAGGAGTACGATATCCCACGACTACGTCGCGACATGGTTGTCCGCATGACAGCCGCCTTGGATTGTCATTTTTTCGAGGTGACACCTGGGCTCGTCACTTGGATATACAACCTTACAGACGAGAACTCCATCCTTCGTCGAGTTCTCGTGGACAGTGCTTGCCATCGCATGTTGAACGAGGAGGTTCGGTTTCTTGAGCGTATGCCTCAGGAATATACCGCAGACGTGGCTGTCCGGTTCTCATCCTTGTACCGCTCGCATGAAAGCCAGTATACGCTTTCCAGGATCGAGGAACTGAGAAAAGATGGAATAGATTGGGATGGTTACGATGAGGAGAGCTACTGGGATGCAGACTGGGGAGCTGCATCCGACATGCTGATGTGGTACGAGGACCAATTGGGTGGTTAAGCGGAGCATATCCAGCGATACTGCTTACCATGGCCATACTCTCGCTCTGGAAAAGCATCTCTATCTAAGCTCTAGCACGCCTATCTTGCTTCTTTGATCACCTTCTCTTTCATTGCGATATCTGATTTCGAGGACACAGCAGCATGTGCATTTTCTGGAGGAATCTTCTTCAGTCCACAGTCATGAGCGCTGGAAAAGTAGCCTGTCTCCACCCAGGCGCACATTTTCTCTTCTTCTTCCCTGCTTGCTTTATCTTTTTTCAGGTACAAATCAGCACAAAGATCACTAAGGACTCTCTTCTTCCATCTGTGACGAGAAATGAGAGAGCATCGCGACTGCACTCAGGCGCACCTATCATGTATCTCCATCATCTTCTCCCTTCTTTGCGATACCTCTTTTGCGGTACACATCGGCACATAAATTCACTAAGGACTCTTTTCCTCAAACTATAGCGAGAAATGGGAGAGCACCCTGATTCTACTCAGGCGCAAATATCCTGTATCTTCGATCACCCTCTCTCTGTTTGCAGTCTCTCTTTCGGGTACACATTAGCAAAGGACTTCATTAAGGACACCTTTCCGCTTTCATGTCGAGATCCGGGAGAGAGCACCTCAGTTCCACTCAATTACACCTATGCTGCATCCCCAATCATCTTCTACTCGGCTAACTCCATCTCTTTTCAAGCACATTACTAGAAAATCACATCCTCAAACCACACCACCCTCCATTCCACCTCTCCCCTCCCCTCTCCCCTACACGCTACCCCTAACCCGGCCTCAACACCACATTCCCCACACAAACAACGACATTCTTGAAAAACCGCCTCCACTCCAACGGATCCCCACTCGCCTTGACAAACCTCACCTCACTCATCAGCGCGCCATCAAACCATGCCTTCTCCACCACAATATGCCCATTCAGCCCTTGTCTCCGTCCATCCGCCATCTTCACTCTAACGCTTGCCTCGCCCTTCGCCTCCCACTCCTGCAGCTGCTCATCCGAGAACGGCGGCGCGGGGACACCGAGGCCATGCAGTGCTTCGACGAGCAGGGGCACGAGGAGCGGGATGGTCAAGGGTGAGATGAAGCGCGCGAGCGAGTAGGAGGGGAGGACGTCGGCGAATTTGCGGGCGGCTTGTGTGAGGGTGAGGGGTATGGAGGGATTGGGGGTGAACTGTGTCATGCTTGGGTCTTGGGAGAGGATGTCTTGCGTGCTGGACGGGAGCTGCGACATGAAGGGCGTGGAGGCGATGGTTTGAGTCTGGTATGCGGGTCGTGGATGGTCGACGGGTTGAGAGGCGGATATTCCGTCGTGAGAGGCGAGGCGTGGTGGACGTTCCCAGTCGAACGGTGTTTCTGCTACGGGTGTCTCGGGCTGAGTGGAGGACAGCATGTTGATATTCGCTGGATTCGCGCGGGATCGATGCGGCTGCGAATCGATATCCATGGCGTCTTCGTCCTGGGATGCCGGGCCGCGCTGTGAGAGCGCCGGGCCGCGCGAGAAGTCGATGCGCAGCTGGGAGAGCATCTGCGTAGCCAGACCGACGGGGTTAGCATTCCGTCCCGAGGCCGAGAGATGGCGGTTCTTCCTCGTGAACCACGGATGCGTGCGAATCTCATCGAGCGTAAACCGCTGCGCCGGATCCAACTTCAGCATGCCCCTCAGCAGACTCAATATCTCCGGCGGCAGCTTCTGCCACAGCTCATCCGTCGTCCGCCCATCTGTCTGCACATACTCCCTAAACTCCTCGCTCCGCATCGTCGGCTCATCCCACGGTGTATTCCCCACCAGCAGCACAAACAGCACAACCCCGCAACTCCAGATATCGCAGATATTCGCCGCATACCCGACATCCAGTAGATCCGCTCTTTTGCTGCGTCTCCCGCTGACGATCTCCGGCGCGATGTACGGCGGTGATCCGCAGACGGTATTACACAGCCTCATCTCTCCATCTTTCCTAAACAGCGCCGCGAGCCCAAAGTCCGCGAGCTTCAAATCCCCCTCCCCGCTCAACAGCACATTCTCGGGCTTGATATCCCGATGCGCAATCCCCTTGCTATGCATATACCCCACTGCGCTAATCAACTGCGTGAAGAAGAAATGCGCAATGTCCTCCCCTACACCCTCATCCGCCTCGATCTTGTCAAACAGGTCGCCTCCGTCAGCGAGCTCCATGGCGATCCACGTCCAGAGCGCGTCTTCGCCCGAGCCGAGACAGTGGATGATGTGCTGGTGCTTGCCGAGGTGCTGGTGGAGTGCGATTTCCATTTTTATTTGCTTCGGGGTGAGCCGGCCTTGCTTAAAGGCATGCTCTTTGTTGATGAACTTTATGGCTATGATGGGCTTCGGCGCGTTTTGCGGGCAGGCTTTGCGGATCGAGGCGTAGGCGCCTTGGCCGATGGTTTTGGAGACGAGGCGGAAGGGGAGGTTGGTCGGGAGGGGGGCGAGTTGGGACTGTGGGGGTTGTTAGCTTGGGGTCTGTTGTAGATGGGACGATAGATCGTCTTAAGGTATTCCAGCTCGATGGATGCTAAAGGACTCGAGGCCTTGAACGCGCTGATGTACGGTGAAAGGGCGGACTTACCCCGGGCGGCGCGGGCGCCATCGTGTCTTCGATGGGCAAGGAACTGTCTTCGAGTGGTGGGGGTATGAGATTAGAAGTTGTTTAGGGTCATCATTGGGCAGATGTCCAGATGGGCGTTGATATGTCGAGTTGCTGCCTGGACGTCATGAGGATTCGTTATCGCGTGCCCCAGAAACACGCGGGCACGCGCCGGTGACTCGGCAACGCTATCGATAAGCCGCCTGTTCACATGTTCGGTAAAACCCCTGTTCGTTCCCCCCTTCCCTACATGTTGTTTTCCATATCAACGCAACGGATTCCCGATCACACTTTGATCCAACGAGACGTAGTATTGCCCATGGATTTATATATCAGGGTAGGACTAGATGATCATCTTACCGATGGCTGCAGTATGTACAGTTCACATGGCTGAATTACCCGAACGCCTCGCTTTTCCTATGGGCTACATATCCATTGCCGCTTTACGACCCGAAGATCTCCGCCATCTTGCTCTTCCCCTCCAACTGCTGTATCTCCTGCTTCATGGCATCAATCCGATAATTCTGGAACGCCTTCTGGATGCGCTCCTTCGCTGCTGGATCCTTCGTAATCTTCCGCGATGCCGACGCCGTGCCTGTGAGCAGGCCCGTCTCGCCGCCTAAAAACAAACCTCCGACTGAAAAGAAGAAGTAGGTCGCTGCGTCGGCCCACTTGGACGGTGCTAGCTGCTCGGTAACATCGGGGACGGGTTCTGCGAAAGGATCAGTGGAAATGAAGAGACTGGGGTGTCGAGGGAGTCGTACGCGTCCTACCGTCCGCGAACCGTACCTCCACAGGCTTCTCCATCGCTCGGAATGCATTGAAGTAGGCAAGACGCATATTTCGTAGTCTGAAGGCGCAGTAGATGCCAAGGCCTAGACCGAGTATCGATCCAATTTGCGTATGTGTGCGTACTTTTCGACCCGCGCTCAACAATATGTCGCGGTCGGATTGACTCAAGCTGAGATATCATTAGCTACGACGACCTCCTTCTGTAAAACTACATACTCATGTTGCAGATGCTCCTCCGCAAGCTTCCGGAGCTCCTTGCTTCGACGATCTCTGAAAGCAGCCAAAGATTCAGCCATGGTATCCGTAAAGTGTAGTTTTATTAGGTTGAAGTTGTCAGTGTCAATTGATCAGCAGCTGGACAGATGGAGAGCTGGATTTTATTGCAAACTTTGAAGCTTAGAGTTGTAACTCCGACATCATTTGAGCATGGCATCACTGTGATGTAGCTCAATTCGGAGCTGGCCGGATCCGGGTGCTTACTCATTACTCCTCTCATCCCACCGTCCGATCTCTTCTAACAGGACTCTCCTCCACTCATTGTCAATCCATCCCCAAGCACAGCGTGCGCGTGTAGTAGCATTGCAACGTTTGTGCTGCAACAAGATGTGTGCAGTTGCGGTGTGAGAGCAAACCTGCTCCCTGGAGCCGATCAATTGCTTATGAATATGCACGAATCCAGCCTTACGAGCCCTCCGCGGCCTTCCCATAACTCTCAACCTTGTGGTATATGGCCGCATCAATGGCCTTGCATCCGCCCATGCACCGCTTTGTCCAATCAGTCATCGGCTCCAGTGGTTCGACATGCTGCCCAAGCTTGTGTCCCTCACCAAATTCGTGGATGGCTAGGAAGTCAAGACTGCCAGGTTCTTTCCCGTCGTTGCGCGATTGATGAAGGAGCTTGAAGCGCGTCGTCCGCTTCCACCCTGGCTGTTCGGACATTTGCTGGTTGTGCTCGTCGCGATACCAAGCCTCCAGGTCCGCTTCATTGCCGGGCGCCGGTTGCATCGCCGCGTATATTATGGTGGTCGCAGCATCTATCCTCCATCGTCAATTGGGTCCGTTTGAAAGGGAAGTGTTCGAATAAGGAGGTCTTCACCGGTCGACTTACCCTCTGGCTGTTTGCTCGTCTCATACAGCTGCACGAGCGAAAGCACTCTCTGCTCAATCTCAACGAAATCATCGACAGGCCCGTCCGTTGGGAAGAGGCTACTCGTCCGGCTGACCTCCCTCAGCTTCCCAGCCTGCAGCAACGAGAGGTCAAGAACCTTGTAAATCAACATGTATTGTTTGTCGTAATCTGGGTCTGCCGCCTTCCACCTCCAAGCCGACTTGACCGCCCCCGTTTTCACCGCATTTGGCAAGAACTCCTCGTCGAACCACCTCTCCAACGTCTCCTGAGAGAGCTGCGAATCTTTGCGCAGTTTGACAAAGCTCTGCGCGATACCAGGGCCTCTCCAGGGCTCACCAGGCTGTGTGCTAGGGTTAGCGTCAGACATTACCAACGGTGTCGGGGCTTCGATATTCGAGAACAACGCTTGTGCTACCAGGCATTAATTATTCTGGGACCTCTTTATAACTCTGCGCACACCAATTCTTCCCTGGCGCCCCGCATTGGCTGCGCTCACATAACGTCATCCTAGGGTACTCCACCTTACGCCCGGATTATCTTAGCCGACCTTTTACCATCCTCCAAGCTCGAGCGCCCAGAGACACGGCATCTATATCTGCACCATGTCAGCGACTGAAGAGGGAATCGCCGACGAGGGAGCGCCTGAACTGGAGTAGGTCAGGTACCGAGTGCCCGGATGCCAAAGGTGGCCCCTCCATTACGGTAAGGCTGTTGATCAACTCTCGCTGATCGACAATAATCTTCCGATAATGGGACCTGATTACTTCAGAAACCGCTCCAGACTCTAAACAGCAGACATCGTGACAACACAAGGGTGGACCTCCTTTTGTGATCTGTTTTGCAGGTTACACCACCCCAAGCCTTCGACCAAGTGCGGCATCGCCGACTTGACACTCAGTATGGAAAGGATCGCACCGGTATACTTGACGGCATGTCAATGCTTCGGGGCCATTGTGTTTATTTCAAGGAACTCTCCTTTTCCGTTTGATCGCATTCGTCGGCCGCGTTACACACTTATCAGTTACCATGTGGCCAGTCAAGCCACGCGGGGAAGGAAGACCCCCCGGCTCTCATAATCCTCGTTGGGCGCTTGACAAAGCAGAATGGCGACATGAAGGATTGATGTTTCTAAACAGATGCCTCGTGTTCAATCGCAGAAGGAATGAAGGCATCGAAGATCCTCCTGTATCGACTGCTGAACGAGGCAGTGTTCGGCGTGGTAGCGAGAAGCGAGAAGACACGAGTTTGAGCATGAGTACACGTTCCACAACCCGAGGCCAGACACGAGCAGTCGAACCACCGAAGCTCCGTCTCTGAGGTCTCACACGCCCTGCTTTTCTTGGCTGCGGATGTGGCTGCCGTTCCTGAGAGATGAACGACGGCACAGCGAACACCAGCAGAGGTGTCTCTGATCCACAATGTCTCTTAATTTAGCTCACTTTCCCTCCTTCCATGCAGGTCGGTTATCCAAGGTAGACACACGCTCCCCAAAATGCACCGCTTACGGCACAAAAGAGGCCCGTTGAGCAGGGAATGGGATCCACAACCAAGATTCGATTCGTTGAGCTCGCCAGGGTAAATTCAACGTCGCTTAGCGCGGACGGCGCCAGCCCTATGAAATCGATAAGCCAGCTCATCAACGCCCAATTGTCCATCGCGATGAGCAGCCACCGCAACGGCCAAACGGACGCTTTCGGCTTGATGTTCGCGAACCCCAGCCGGACGCAGCAAAATAGAGGAGGCAAACCTTCACCGATTATTTTGAGCGTAAGGAGGTGCGGAGACGGGACGGTGCGGGCGCCGCACGGCTTCCTCCCGTATGGAGTGTTGGTGGTGTTGGGCTGAAGGTCTCTAAGACTTCATCTACTTGGGATACACAGCAGCACGTGTCTTAGACAGTATTTCACCGGTGCGATGCGCAGATCTTGGAAGCTCAGCTCGTCCTAAGCTGCAGAACGCGTTTGGCTTTCGGCGTTATCGATACCCTCGACACCCCAAAGCCATGGAGACCTTCGCATGACCCGTACCATCCAAAAATCGGCCTCGTGGTCCCTATTCTCGCACCTCACCCCAGCTCTCCACGTTGCTTGCCAGAATCCAACGTCGCGATCAGCCCCATGCCATCCCTGAGCAGTCTGCCTCTCCCCAGCCTAGGGCTGACGGACTGGATTACACCGTGCATAGGTTTCGCGGCGGCTACGATTGGCCCACAACTTGCAGATGTTTCGTGGGCGCTTCCAACCCTGCATCCAAATTAAGCTGGCAGCTGTCGTGCTACTGTCAGCGCACAACAGAATGCACGGCAGTTCTGGAGCTAGCTCGAGCCTGCTGATCATCTTCCGTGGTACAGGACATGTGCAGGTCAGCGAGGGGAAGTATAAGGCTCGGGTGAGCCTCTGAGAGAAGGATTGTGGTTCACTCCTTCCACGAAATCCTAATGTGAGACTCTTGTTGAGACTCGTCCGTTTTTTGTTGCATCTTTTAGTACCTGTATACTTATCTTCGACTTACCTTATTGTTTGTTGCGATAGAGGGCCTTTGGCACGCTATCGTCCCTTCACGTTCCATTAGCTTGTGTACACGTGAAGTCTTAGAGCTGCTTCGGATACGATGGGCGACCAGCGACCGACCATCATCTGGCTCAATGCCCTCCTCATCACACTCACATCTGCTGCTGTTTGCTCGAGAGCGGGCAGGAGGATTATCGTGGTGAGGCAGTTCAGTTGGCATGATGGTAAGATTCTCCACTCCAGCATTGCTTACGCGATCACTGACTTCCTATAGGCTTGATAACCTTCGCAGCTGTACGTTGAACCTGCAGCCATCCCGGATGAGCACCAAACTGACCGAACCTCACAGGTTGCTGCCATCATCTTCTCCATCTTCCAACTCGTCGGCACCAATCTCGGTCTCGGCGCCCACCAAGTCGACGTCAACCCAGCCAACATGCCCGCAATCGGGAAGGTACTTCACCTCCTCTATCTCCCCTCCAAACATCCTCACTAATACCCCCCAGCTTGTCCTTGTCTCCAACGTCTTCTACTTCACCTGCAACTGGGCGGTCAAGCACGCCCTCCTGCTCTTCTACAGCGAAATCACGCGCGAGAAATCGCACCAAACCGCAATCTACATCATGCACTTTGTCGCCTTCGCCTTCGGCAGCTCCAGCATCCTCGTCGACATCTTCCAGTGCCGGCCCATCCACAAAGCCTGGGACTCCAACGTCCCGGGTACCTGTGTCGACATGGGAAAGTTCTTCTATTTTAATTCGAACTTTATGCTGTTCAATGATTTGATCCTGTATATCATGCCCGTAGTGTTTACGTGGAAGTTGCAGCTGCGGAGACCGCAGAGGATAGGGTTGAATTGTCTTTTTGCGCTTGGTGGACTGTACGTATCTCCTCCCTCTCCGTCGAAGCTTTGTGGGATGTCGCTGACATGCGATAAGCATCACGGCCGCGAGCGCCGCACGCGTGTACTCGGTCCACCTCTTCAACACTAAACCCGACTTTAGCTGTAAGCCCCTCCCCCATCCCATTCTCCTCGAGCGACATGTACTGACCGATATCACAGGGCGCTTCGCCAACTCCATGATCTGGTCCGTAATCGAAAACCACATCGCCGTCGTCGTCGCCTGCGCCCCCTCCATAAAAGTAATTGCTCTCCTCATCTTCCCCCGCCTGGGCTCCTCCCTCAACAAAATCCTCTCCAAAGTAACTCCCTCTAACTCCTCTCGCTTCTCCCGCTCCCGCAGCCGTGCCAGCGTGCCCCTCGACATTGTGGACCTCGAGTCCGGCACGCGCAAATCCAGTACTACCATCAAGTCGATGGAAGCTGGAAGTGGGAAGCTGCGCCCGACGCCGCTGAGCACGCCGCTGCCGAGTCCCGCGCTGCCGAGCCCGACGTACAGTGCGGGGAGTCGGTTGAGTGGGCGGAGGGTGAGTAAGGGGTTTGTGGGGTGGTTTAAGGGCGAGGGTGGGCCGAAGAGTCCGCGGTTGGGGCACAGTGAGGATAGCCTTGAGGACACGGGGTTGGTGTTTGTCGAGGATGTGGAGATGGAGCGGCGGAGGGAGAGTGGGAAGCCGGAGGCGAGGAACGAGGAGAGCGATATCAGGGTAGAGCATACTATTAGTATTGAGCGGGATTAGGCATACACGATACCATGGGTTATGGCTTTGTATTTGTAGGGCGAATTGCCAATCACGATATCATAGGACCGAGTTGACCATGCCGTAAACTACCAGCCTGAGTGGAGACAGAGGGCATAGCGCCGAGCTGTTCCTAAGCCAGAAAACCGATAACCCTAGAAATGAACCCCTGCCAATTCGGGGTATATGCAGCGCCAAACACTAGAGAGCCAGAAGATAACGAGGTATCCAGACTGGATACACAGACCTGAAACCGAAATCCCTCCAACGCCGAAAATGTCCGTCGCCAAAAGAAACCAGCACCGTCTGCTATCCGGATCCCTCAATCACCACTAGAACTCTAGGCGAGCATGGAGGTGTCCTCCCAGTCGCTGTCGTCGACGGCCTTGGCACCGCCCGCGCCGTGGGCGCTGGAAGGCTGCGGCTCGCGAGCCGGGCCCTGGGTCGGGGCAGCCGTGCCCGGAGGAGTCGACGAGGGGAGAGCACCGGCGGCGTCACGGAGACCCCCGGGACCACGTGTCTCGTTATGGCGGAAGCCTGTTGGGCCGCTGATTTGAGAGATCTGTGGAGCGGCCGGAGTGCGCTCCCGCTTAGTCTTCTTGAACTTCATCGCGACGAAAGGCTTCTTGATGCCCTTGACGATGCGACGCCACTTTGATTTGCCGACGGGTTGGGCCACGGCGGCGGGAGGGGCGGCGGCCGAGGGGCCAGCGGCTGGCTGCCCATTGTCGTGCTGGCCCATGATGTCGAAGTCGGCTCCGTCGTGGTGGAACGGAGAGTGCGGCGTGAACCTCGTGCCAGGATGCGGGAGGGTGGGGGAGTCCGGGAGAGCCGTGAGGTTCTCATCGGGATCTAAAGAGAGGAGTACGGAGTCATTAACGGTTCAAGACGTAGAGCCATTGCCGTGAGGTGGGGAAACGGTACGTACGCTCGTGGAGGTTGCCCATTGACTGAGCCGCGGCAACACCGGTGAGACCCTGAGGACGTAAGTTTACGGTCGAGCGAGATCGAAAGATCCTGCTCGGGAGAGACAAGAAGGCGTTGGAGTTGGAAGCCATTGTGGATGCGCGTGTTGGTGTGGGCAAGGGGAAAGGGCTGCGCGCAAGCTACGCGGGAGAGGGGGTGAGGAGAAAGAAAGAAAGAGGGTGCGGTGGGAGCGGTAGATATATTTTGTTATGACTGGGAGATTGCGTTTGCAGGTGACCGCGGGTTTGTTGTGGTGGTCAAGATGAGATGAAACTTTTGAAATTGCGGTGACGGTGAATTAGGCAGTAACGCCAGGTGAAGTGGGTTGATGGGGCGATGGAAAGTGAGTGGGGGACTGGACGACGTACGACATTCAAACGGGAGCGGGATTGCAGGCGAATGGAGCTTTGAGACTGCCATGTGAAGGTGTAGTAGATGGAGCCATGGCGGAGCCAGCTCTTGCGATAGCGGGAGTATTCCCACAGCATCGTGGCATGGTGGATGGGGGCAGGAAGAGAGGGGAGACGAGAGAGCAGATGGACTCAGAGAATGTAGTGAGATATAAGAGATGTAAGGCACCCCTAGCGTTGGCCATGTGAACATGCACCGTTGTTGTCTCCGCTGTCAACCATATTTGCACTGGTCTAGATGGCTGTCTGTTGCCATCGCCTTCTCTTCCATTGGCAGAGCTCCCAGGGGACGTGGGCAGCAGATCAGTACGTCAAGATAGTCAACCCATCTGTCAGGAACGCATGCAGACTCTCAGTCCAGGAGTATCCGATGTAGAGGTGACGTTGACATGACGCGCTCGCAATGGTAGAGAGAGTGGCATGATTGCGGTCATAGCGACGGCCTGCCTGGCATGTAAGTCAGGTTGGCCGGAGACAAGACATGTAAGAAAGCTTGACCAACCTCGCAAGGCATGGAACAGTGTGTTTTGGAGATGTTGGTGTGGTGCCTTCGATGCCAGGAAGATCCGGCGATGGGTCTTAGTCATCATGCGGCTGGTGCGTCTCAACCAATCACAGCATGGTCCATGTGGCTTACTCGCACCTCCATTTCTCTAGCGGCGGAAAAGTCCTCGGGTCGATCTCGGTGCCCCTCTGCATATTGAATGCGAAACCCTTCGTCTGCGCTGACGCGGGTTTAAATCTGTTCTTTTCCACCGTTCTGCGTGCCTTCACTCTCGCCGATTAGCTGTTTGAGCCATTGGCCCTGTTCATTGGCAATACTTCAGCTTGTGCCCCATCCGCCGCCACTGTGCTCGATTTAGTCCGACCACCTTAAAAGCAACACCGCACTAAGGGCTCTGGCCGTGAGGCTTCTCCGCTTCTACTCCGAATCTAATACCGCTGATTTCTCCCTTGGTGCTTAAATTGACACCTTTCCTTTCTCCAGGATACGAACTGCCAGGACTGAACAGAATGTCTTTTTCCGCACTCGTATCAGATATTGCCTACCGCAAAGGCGACCGCGACGACTTGCGCTCACAAGTCTCACGAGCACGATCTTACACAAGCACGGCGGCAACCAGCGTCAGTATCTCTGGCGACATCGCAAGCCAGCTTCATGGAGGTTACAGCCACCCGTTGGCAAGAGCGTGGCAAGCGGAACGGCAATTGACAAAGGTATATTCACGATTTGGATCCACATCTCAGCAACAAACGGCGACTAAGTAATGTACAGTCAATGCTCATCTATCCCCTCTTCATATCCGACCAGCCCGACGAAGAAACCCTCATTCCCTCCCTCCCGAATCAGCACCGCCGAGGCCTGAACAAGGTCGTCCCATACCTGACGCCACTCGTAGAGAAAGGGCTGAAGTCAGTCATTCTCTTCGGCGTGCCCGTCGCACCCGGTGCAAAGGACGCATTAGGAACCAGCGCAGACGACCCGAAAGGCCCCGTCATCCAAGCCATCCGCCTCCTCCGCCGCTCCTTCCCCGACCTCTTCATCGTCGCCGACGTCTGCCTCTGTGAATACACCTCACACGGCCACTGCGGCATCCTACGGGATGACGGAAGCCTTAACAACACATTGTCGGTGGACCGCATTAGCGATGTGGCCATGGCATACGCTGCGGCAGGTGCGCACTGTGTCGCTCCTTCCGACATGAACGACGGACGCATTCGAGCGATCAAGCTGAAGCTGATCGAGTCGGGCATCGCGCACCAAGTCGTGTTGATGTCGTACTCTGCGAAGTTCTCAGGCTGCTTGTACGGACCGTTCCGCGACGCTGCGGGCTCGTGCCCTTCATTCGGCGATCGACGATGCTACCAGCTGCCACCGGGCGGACGCGGTTTGGCACGACGAGCGATAACGCGCGATATCAACGAGGGTGCGGATATTATAATGGTGAAGCCGGCGAGTCAGTATCTGGACATTATAAGCGATGCGAAGGAGATTGGAAAGGATATGCCCATCGCTGCATACCAGGTCTCTGGTGAATACGCGATGATCCATGCGGCAGCGAAGGCAGGCGTTTTCGACCTGCGACAGATGGCTGAAGAGGCTACGCAGGGAATTCTGCGGGCTGGTGCTTCGATTGTCGTCAGCTATTTCACACCAGAGTTTTTGGACTGGTTAAGCAACTGAGCAGACTAAGGATGGGCGCATGAAGGCAACAACGGTTTCTTTTGCATTACAAAGGAAGGTTTGATATCCTGTATTTCATTACAGTCGCGCATCAACCAAAAACGAGGCTAGACGTATTCACATTGAAGGGTCTCTCATTTAAAGAATAATACAACCCTAAGGTCGGACAGGGCATTTACGACCACACCATTGAGCATGATATATTTTCATTACTCTTCTCTGAGAGTTTGAAGGCTCACTAGAGCTCATCTCCTTGTATGTAAGGCAATGCAAGGCTGGATATCGCCTAGAGCGGCTGGGCTTTCGTGGCTGAACCAACTCGAGACAAAAACAATGTCTCAGTCATCGCTTTGACACCGACATGCTTCACTCCCACATTGCAAGACCATCACTCAAAGACCTATATCCTTCACTCGCATTACCCCATGAAGCGTCAAATGCGCTCGATCTCACCCCGCTCCCGTCGGAAACGCCTTCAGCCCTCCGTGAAGACTGCATTCCCAGGCGAGAGCGAAGCTGTTACCCCGCCTCTCTACACTCCACTGAGCATACTGCGAAACGAAATTCGATTGCTCGAGCTACTGCCGGCAGACGAATTCGATACTATACCCGAGATCAAACTTCGTGTCTGCTCTCTCGACGATGAGCCGCACTACACCGCCCTCTCGTATGCTTGGGGCGATCCGACGGCGACACAGCCAGCGAGGGTCAACGGGCGCGAGCTTCGAATCACGACAAATCTCTCAAAGGCTTTGTACCAACTACGGAAGGACGGTGTTCGGGACCTATGGATCGATGCAATTAGTTTGAACCAAGCAGACGATATCGAGAAGAACCAGCAGGTCCCGAGGATGAAGAAAATCTATGAAGCAGCTGAGAACGTCATCGCTTGGATCGGTCCTGGGGATGCTCGAAGTGATGTTGCTTTTAAAACGATGCGAGCTCTTGCAACTTGTGCATTAGAACTCGAGATTAAACATCTTTGGTCGCCTGATCTTACGGAATTGTCACAAGTAGAGGAAAAGCAGCTATATACGAATGTTGTACGAGCCTTGACGCAAAGCTCGTTGCTCAGAAATCATGAATGGGGCATGATCAAAGAAGTCATGGAGCGAGACTATTGGAATCGATTATGGTGAGGCTGATCATTGATAATGTCTTTGACCTTGCTTACTTTGCCCAGTGAGTCTACTTTATATTAACGGTGGTACTGTGGAATCTTTTGGAATTACTTTAAGAACGTTTACTAAATGCTGCCGAGTTTCAGGGGTCTTCCAGGAAGTCTATGTTGCTAGGTCAGCCTCTGTCCACTGCGGGGGTGAGAAGCTTTCTTGGCTGAATTTAAACGCAGCTATGGCCCTCTTAAGCCTGCTTTTTCGAGCGGCCTCTCATTGTCACTACAACTTGCCTGAATTTGGCATGTTGGATAGCACGGACAACGAAACTCTTGTGCAGATAAGGTACCCACCACTCGCAGACTACTATGCCTGGATGGAAACAAATGCGCAGTCGGACTTAGAAGATGTCCTGTACATCACATGCGACCAAACTACGCTTATAGCCAGTAACGCCAAAGACCGAATCTACGCCTTCCTCGGTTTGCTGCCAGCGACAGAGCGTGACTCAATTTCCGTGGAATATACCTCCTCCGACCGATCCGTCTTCGCACAAGTCACAAAGCTAATGATCGCCAATTATGGGCTCAATATCTTGGCTAAAGGTGGCCTGGCTTATCGACATCAAGTTGAGGATTGTCCGACCTGGGCCGTGGATTGGACGCACACGGGGCATAAACCGGAATACACTTTGAATCAGGATTACGACTCGAAGGAAGTAGGTCTGCCGGACACAAGGGACGAGTTGCTATGCTTATCGGGATTTGAAGTTGATGAAGTTGATCATGTACTATTTCATCCTGGAAGGGTACACCATTCACGCGTTATTCTGGACAGGATAGCTGGCCAAACACAGGATGATATTTGGGAGACAATTTACTTTGATATGATTCGTATATCAGAGGACAGAGGCACACAAGAATTCGCGGTAAATTGGAAACGTCACGTATTTTCTTTATACCCAGAAAAGCAGCAGGACGACTTCGCCGACGTTATGCAATGGCTCCAACAAGAGGACACATACGAGCATCCAGGTCCACAGGACTTCGGTGAAGGGCCACGCTGGGCTAATCTGCCATCGCGCCGCATCTTCATAACGAAGAACGGGCACATCGGCAATGCTCCCCCTGGGGTGGCCATCGAGGATCTGATGTATTTCTTCAAGGGCAGCAATCTTCCGTTCATACTTCGCAAAGCACAAGACGACCAATTTCAGCTTGTCAGTCCGGCGTATGTGCATGGTATGATGAACTTGGAGGCATTCGAGGGAGATCCGGAGTTCAAGGAGGTTGTACTGCGTTAATTGTCTTTTTCTTGGTTGTATATAAGGATCTTCTACCGTTCGTTGGCTATCACAAGGAGGGATTATCTCACTATCTTTCAGAAATGGTGGTTACACAGGGACGGCGAGCAAGTCTTCTCGTAAGTCCGCCTAGCCCAATCCTGGTACGCTCATTACGGTTTGTGGGACGTACTAGGATGATATGAATGGGATCCGCCGCTATATGCATGCGCTATTGGCACCTTTCGGTGCTGCTGACCATCGCCATACACAAGTGCTTGCACGCTCCTGCCTGGCTATGGTCGTCCCACGTACCCCTTCCCTAAGTCTATCCATGGGGAAGGCGTACCCAGCCTCCAGGGCACTGTTCTAAACGAAGAATGACAACGAACAGAACGTATGTTCTATTCCATGAGGATGTAACCGATTCTTCTTCAACCTTCTTCGCTTCTGTGCAATTCCATCACCCGTACCATCAATGCACTTCATCTCCTTCAAACTGGCCCCAATGCCTTGCCATCCATCGTAGACGGTACCCAGATCGGTCGTCAACTCTCATACCACCGCTACTGCATCAATTCGTCGCTCAACTGGATATAGCCGAGGTTGAGGTACTTCGGCGGGTGTATCACATATGGTTGTTTCGCACATGACTACCTTGTCTCGATCAACCTGTGCATGGCAGAGCTCGCTGATTACTTCTAGTATCTTTCTCTCTACACTCTTCGTTATCGCCTCGTCTTCACGCCTGTCCATCGACGGCGGCGGCACTGGCCCGCCGCACGCTGCATGCTGACTCATGTACATGAGCAAGTCGAGGCGCCTCGGATATCGACAAAAGCCACGGAAGAAGTCAGCTGCATGTCACCCCAACATGCCTTCCCCAGATACACAACCCAGTCCACGGATTCTTCAGCACACACAGCTCGAAATTACCTCCTGAAATCGGCTTTCTGATGCGCCATCTTACGCGGCGCTGTCCACGCACAGAGGGCGGTGAGAGAGTCAGCGAGAACTGTGAAGCCGCGCAGAACGCACGGAATGCTCGGTGAGCCCCGCTTGGCGCCAATCGATAAGGGACTTGCCGATCGATAGTTTTATTGGCGGCCGCATTATCAATTCAAAAGATGAGGAAGCATGCAGGCGCTCGCAGCGGCAGATCTGGGGTTTTGTGGAGAGTCAGAACGGCGACTCCAAATTCGATGGCATGTCCAACGCCGTGTTGAAGGCGCCATGGCTAATTCCACACGACATGCCAACAGGGCCGTTTCCTCGAGAAGCACACGAGCTCTTCCAGTTGCTCATTGTACTGCTGCCCTTTGCCGGCGGCCGCTCTAGGCTTACCGACTCATTCCTCTTCTAGAGCGCGACTAAACACTTTCCGAATGTTTTCGTGGCCTGAGGACGCTCTCGGCTGCATGACTACCAATCATTTCCTAATGGGCTAGGCCGGGAGAAGGTCGAATGCAGGGTCCGACGATCCAGGGTCCAGTCCCGCACACCGGTTATCGGAGGCATGGGGGCCGTAGGAGAACTCATCCTGAGAGTCATGCAAGAGGAGGGGAGTATGAGGGTCTGTAGGGGCACGAGCTGGAGGGTGGACTCTCGCATCTTCAGCTCGAACAGCAGCTTGCCATGTTGACTTGCATACCAGCCTTTCGAAGCGAAACCCAAACCCTCAAGGCCACGTCCACCGCCTCAACTCGCCAACCCACGCGCATAGGCATGTCGCTATTCCCCGGCCCGTCCACTCAGGTGGATCCTCTGGCTGGACCGCTTCATTTGATTGACCTTATCGCCAGTGCCACTAATCCGGGGTTGATATTGGACCCTTCGGCACGGCGCCAGGCCTAGCTCCTCGAGGGAAGGGAGTCAGACAAAGAAAGCGCACATAAATACCCTTTTGTCCCCCGCCTTCCTCGTATCTCTGCAGATAAAGAATCTTTGTTCATTTTTTTTTTCAGCCGGCAGAGAAAGTTTAGGTCGTGTGGACAAAGGGCGCAGAAGATATAAAAGCAGGCAGATCAAGAGAGACGGAGATACACATCAATCGGAAATACACACGAGCGTTTCGTTTCAGCGGTTCATTTCCTCATTGCGTTGTTTTCGGTCTTCGCAATTCAACGACTCCAAGGAATACTTTGTATCGTTGGTGAGTTCTACCCCGGAAACCCTTCCCATTCCCTTTCAGCTTTGGCCTCGTGCGCTGTATCTCGAGTCGCAACACCTTCGGTCTAGACCATGAGGCTCAAGACCGCGGGAAGCGCAACGCGGACAGGGGACGACACTCAGACCCAAGAATTTCCTCAGCTGACAATCAATTCAGAGACAGATTCTTCACCTGGAACCCTCAATCGCAGTTCGCATCTCAGCCCGCTGACACGCGACACCCCACGCGCGCACCGCAAACCCTCAACCCCTACTACACCCAGGCCTCCCAGGCAAAAATGTGCGCCTATACCTACTCGTGGTACTACTGCAACCACGACTACTACATCTGGTGAGTTCTAGACCACGGGTATTGTCGCACGACCAAAGTCTGACAGCCGCTACCAGGGCCAACTCGATCGAAGTGTGCCAGAACCGTCTTCTTTCCGGATACTCATACGATGCATGGTCCATCGACATGTGCAAGAACATGACGGTGACCTGCGGCGGCTTCTCGAACTACTACTGCTCGGACTGCAGCGAGGATGTCGCGCTCGAATTTGAGCTCGATGAGTTGTAAGCCGCGGCCGCACGCGCATACAGCTAGCTGGCGTATACACATCAAGTAAGCACCATCACTGCGGGACAAGACGGTGTGCGTGAATTCAAAGCGCGCATCGCATCTTGCTCGGGAAGAGGACGGAGAACCCTTGGAAAGGCAGAAGGCTGACGGCGCGTCTCACAGCTATCAGACACACGCGCCCCACTTCGCCGGGCCTATCGGCGTTAGCAATGCTCACCGCCTTCCGCGCATCCCGTCCATCTGCCATCCCAGCTCCGGTCCAGGCACTCTTTCGCCTCACTCCTCGGCTCACCCTTCCGGCGCATGGCATTCTCCTCCACGACTCGCAACATGAACAACGAATCTCCTTCCTCCGCATGGGCACCAGCGGCAATACCTGGTAAGACGCGCCGTCGCTGCCCACCATGCCCCGTACACACACGCTTCTTCTCCTTGATGAGCATTTGCAGCGCTAGATACCTTCTCCTTTTCTAACGTTCTGGCGCATGCATTAGCGCTTTCTATCAATAATTTGGTTCCTTGGAGTTTCCTTCAAGACCTCGGTCGCTTTTCTTTTGGATACGTTCGGGGCGCAATTGAGTGCAGAATGGGCTTTGAATATACCATAGACCGCAACTTGAATCGCGCGTCCTGTTCACTTCTGGAGCAAATATAAACAATATCTCCATACTCACTCCTTCCTCCCACCTCCCCAACTATGCCGTCTACTCCGTGAGACTTCTCTCCGCCGTCTTCGCATCCAGCCCACGCCCCTCCTCCCTCAGCGTCTGCTTCACCTGCTCCGCCCTCCTCCGCGCATCCAGATACATCATATACTCCTGATACGTCCTGGGCACCACCCTGATATTCTTCTCCACTGTGAATGTATAATTAAACTGCCCCGTCGGCTTACTCCTCCCATGCTCCACATCCCTTACTTTACTATCCACTCTAATCTGCACCCTCGTATACTTGCTCTCTGCATCGAACTCCTCCCCAGGCGCGCCAATCAAAGGTGGGTCTGTATACACCACCGTAGCCGTAAGATACAGTATCGACCCCACAGGCACAGGATTCTGGAACGTGGACGGATCAAGCGATACGAACGTCGGTCTAGCATGCGCAAACGCCGCCGCAGTCGTGAACGCGAGCTCAAACGTCTGCTTCAGCAGAAACCCGCCGAAGATCATGAAGTGGTGTCTATTCCGATACTGCGGCTGCATGATCGTGGCGGTCTGTAGCCGCGTCGTGTCCATGTAGTGCACGTTCTCCGGTCTCCTTAACGCATCATACGGATCGTGGTACTGCAACTGTTTCTGCCAAAACGCGTGTATCAGATCGCTCTCTTCATCATTCGGCGTGTGTTTTATCAAGCTAGTCTCCTTCCACTGCTTCCGTATCTTTGAGTTGCGCTCCCCGAGCTTGAACAGCCGTTTTTCTTCGTCGGTCTCGACGAGCAGCGGGTTCACGGCGACAGGTTTCTTTGTGCTGGGGTCGAGCGAGACCATTGTGAAAGTGCAGTTTATCAGCACATCTGCGTCGGTGCGGGTAGTGTTTGCGGAGGGCGCCTTGGCGACTTGCATTGTGATTTCGAGGCTGGAGCGGCCGGTTGCGTAGGTGACTTTGCCCGAGAGCTCGAGGTCGCATATTTCGGTCAGCGGATGGTGGATGGATATGCGGTCGCAGGATGCCGTGACGGTGGTCACGTTGTCGCCCGTGTGCTTATATCTGTGCTTGTCAATGCCACCATCCCCTCAGAGCCCAGTACTTGCGTAAGTGCGGCTTACGCGATGATGCCGGAGAGCGCGTCCAGGTCCATGAAGATCGTCCCGAGGCGTATGTGGCCTGAGGAATTGAGGTATGTGTCGAGCAGCCAGGGGTCTTGGGCGAGGGGGAGGATCACCGAGTGGTAGCTGTCGTCCATGCGTTTGGGCTCTAGTTTGCGATCTTTGGGTATTGAGGGCTCTGCGGATTTGGCGGTGGGGTCTTTGCCTTCATTTTCTTTGGCGCGGAGGGCTTCGATCCAGGGCGTGCGGACGCGCATTGCGGTGAGTTCGCGGAAGACGCCATCTGTGGTGCGGGGGGTGCTGGAGTGGAAGCTGCGGGTCGCTGCGGCAGTTCTTGCAGAGGGTTGTGCATTAATGTGAGGGCAATTGCATCGTGCAAGACGAGAGAAGCACCGTAGCGCTGTTCTGGATATGTGCGCCATGGTGTTTGGTCGGTGTTGTCGTTGTTGCGGTCAATAAGGTTGCTCTTACCCCGGAAAGCTATGACGTGCCTCGTCGGTTGCGCCTGCCGCTTCATGCATTGCTTGGCATTGAACTCGGAGAAATTTCCAGCTCACTCATCAAACCTCTGTTCATCACTCCGCCCGACATCACATCCAACAAGCGAGTGAATGAATGCTGATTGCTTTGATGCGCGACAAATAGTGAACGAATGCTGTTCGCATTGGTGCGCGACGAAGATGCCTCGTACCGTTGAGCTCGGTCGAGCCGTCCTCTCTTCGCCTAGCACGAAATTGGAGCTCTGGCTCACGACATTGATCACCATCTCACCACAGCAGGAGTCGACTAATATTGCACAGCTGGGCCGTACTGATTTAATCAGGCTTCTTTCATCTGGAACAGTCTGGGTTGGGAGAGGGAACGGGCTGCACATTGAATTGAACCTAAGCGCTGATGGAGAACCACTGCAACCTCAACATCTTCAGACATTGGGCGAGAGCGTTGTCAGTGCGCCGGTGAGTCAAGCAGTCTCCTCCGGAAGGCGCACTTCTGATGGTTACCAGGCTTGGAACCAGCTTAGACTGAGCCTTTCTCTGGACGAATTCGAGATGATCAATCACGCCAAGATACGCATCAACCTCAACCACGCTCGCGATGCGCCTGATACGCAAGAGAAAAGGGGCCATAGGATTGGAGCAGACGTACCTCCAGCAGACATACGACCTCCAGAGGGCTTCCCTACCATCCATCTTCTCTCGGTTCACTTCACTATGGACATGGTGGACCTTGCAGGTCGAACGAAGCCCCCACGACATAAGAAGCTGAGGAGAGAGGTATCAGCTCCTGCTGCTATGAACTCTCATATATCGCCTCCGCAAGACGACGAAGAAGCTGAACCAGACATTCTCTTTGACCAGGACTTCATGAGGGCGTCTTTGTTTGCGGACGAGTCCGTTGCAGCGCCCGGGGGAGGTAAAGGGCGGCGGCTACGGAGTAAGCCGGATCCGTCGTCTCCTTTCAAAGGGAATCTCAATTGCCACCTCAATTCCAAATCAAAGAGAACACGACCAGTGACCATAGACGCTCTCCCAGGTGTCTCCAGTGCCTCGACCGATCTATCTAACGAGTCCGGGGAGAAGCAGCTTCAGGGCATCATTGACGCTGCATTACGATTGGCCGTCTACAATGGGAGAGTCCCGACTGGGGTCAAGATTCAATCGAACAAATTCGTAGAGAGTTTGGCCGACGTAGCACCATCGTTATGGCGGCCAGACTATCTACAGGTAAGAGCCTAGAGCTAAGGGCATGACATCACAATGTTAATGCTTCTACAGCAATTAGCGCATAGAGCACACCTATTACCCACACTCAGTCTTTCGCTTGATCGAGTGGGATCGAAGGCCCTATCCGTCTCCTTGCGGATGAAAACGGCCGCAATTGGCCACGGCTTACGAATGAATGATTCCGGCGACGAGATTGACTCAAATCTGCCACTACCCACGGATACCGCAGCAGGGTCGATAGCTCGTCGTCTTTGGATCTATACACAGAAGACACTTCTCGCCAGACCTCTCTCAGGACCAATGCAGTCTTTCTGCGCTTCTGCGGCTGAACCCCTGCCGCATTCCGATTCGGGAGATCTACTTGACATGGGTGTTTGGGACAACCAACTGCTTGGCTCCGCGGGTATAACCAATGACCTCGAGGACGAGATCTTGTTCAACAATGGATGTTTTGTTGAGCTGCATGAACACAACAAGGTTTCAATTTTAGGCACGCCGCGTGCTGCGAGTCAAGTGCCTTCAAGGTCGATTGTCGTAGAGGACGATCTTCTCCCTATGTCAGATGAACCGGTCTGCAGCAACCCGGTTGTTTCACATTCCTGCGCTCAAAACCTTACAACGGCCAGCACAAGCCTTGCGGATCAGAACGATGAAGAGATCTTGTTCTAGCCCCGCAGGGTACTATCGGCACACGAGCGCCATGATCGCACCTCTTAGTGTGGATAGCCCTACGGTGATGAGCTCGAACCTTCTATCGGCAGAGGAGTGACAGTAGTCAGTCGTTCTCTGGTGCGAAGAGTCGAGCCCGTGTTCTATGATCCCCATTTCACGGTTTGCATCACACTTGGACCTCGATAGTTTACGCGCCCCGAGCAATGCGATGGCTCCGCAATCGATATGATGTCCGGAAACAGTATCGACCTCGTGGCTTTCTGACAGGAGCCGATCTGTGCCACTGCCACGTTTTTCTCATCGGCGACTTGCGCGATTGCTTGGCCCCACATCCACAGAAATAGTCAACAGCAGAAGTTTCGACAGAGGTCCTCACCTGGGCTTTAGCGCTTATTAAACTTTGGATGGGGCTTCTCCACACCAGTCCAGAATATCTCAACCACCGGGAACATTCGTGCTCAACCACTGGTACCACTATTGTTCTGTAGTACGAACCCCCCTTTCTACGCAGCTCGTCGAGAATTGTCATGCCCCGGACGATCCGTCCGTCCAGTCCCTGCAAGCTTGCGGCGTGGGCTGCGCATACACCCCACCACCACGACTTGTACAGAGGCCACCAGGCTCCTCCGATAGAGTTTGACCTCAAACCCCTGCCCTTGCCTACAGAAGCTTTTGCTGTTCAGGCACGCAGTCGTTTCAGAACGACCTTGCGAATGCCGGCTGTCGAAGCCCGAATCTGTTGTCATTGATTCGAACTTGGTTGATGACTATGGGCGTGTACCGCGCAGTGGAGATGAGGATGCGCAACCAGGCACGACTTCCCTGTTGACGACATCTTGGAGGTCAAATACATTCGGGGTCCTGGGA
This sequence comes from Pseudomonodictys pantanalensis, assembly GCA_019022785.1. NCBI lineage: Eukaryota > Fungi > Ascomycota > Dothideomycetes > Pleosporales > Parabambusicolaceae > Pseudomonodictys > Pseudomonodictys pantanalensis. The sequence continues at coordinate 4,968 of JAFHBV010000328.1, read as the reverse complement.
GCGTCTGAGCGTAGGAATGCCGGGGACCGGATCTGCTATTAAGCGAGCGAGCCAAATCGATCGCAAGCATTGACCATGTTCAAGACCATCGCGGAAGCGGACGAACACGAGAGAAGGCGGAAAAAGTTATGTCGAGGGAAATAAGGATTTGTGGACCGTGGCGGAGGCATTTCTCCTTGCCCAGCTCCTTCGGCCCAGGATACTGGCACCCTCGCCAAATAATCCCAAAATCAGATCAGGGACATGCGAACAGCTCCAGTATTGATTGCTTATCCTTCGAATGTGTCACCAGGAGATCCCGTTTGTCGAATTACCTAGGTGCTATACTTCGCATGAATGTTGATTTTTCATTCATTCCGTGCCGAATGTTAGCCGCACAGAAGGAATGTGGCTTGCTCAACGGGTACTTGACACGGCCAAGTGGACACGGCGCTAAGACATGGCTGCAGCCGGCGCGCCCGTACTCCAGTGGCAGATCAGAAATCCTCCCACAATGTCTCATCGACAAGTCGACAAGCACAAGGCGCAATGCATGTGAACAAATCCGGCGCTGTCGACAACCCTCAACATACAGGTTTACGTCTTCCTTGTATTGCATCATAATGCTTGGACTTCTGTTGATGGAGAGCGGACCCGATGCATTTTGTCCGAAACGCCATCAACGTCACGACACAGAAATGAACGCTCAGCCGAACGAATAGAGCCGGCAAAAGCGAGCCTCTTCACCATTTGTTGGCCCTAAGGAGCGGAACTCTGTACGCTCTCCCTCGGCAGCTCTCAGCCCGCTAATTGGACGCTGGGGCAATATTGCATCTTAAGACTACACTAGTGTATCCAAATGCTCCGCTCGAGTGCGTCTCTCAGGCACCACCGCAATCCTCTAAATGTGATGCGCTGCCGCGTCCTGCCAAAAAGAGAACGCTCCGCTAGGTCAGAGCCACAGCCGCGACGGCGCCCTCCAGGTGCCCTGTGCCAATTTCGTGATGTGGACGTGCTGGGCTCGCCAGATTGGTCAGGTCCCCGGCGACCAAATGTGACATTGGTACCAGCATTTCATTATTGGCGTGGCGTTTACAGACACATCAAGGAAGGCCTGGAACAGGATCCGGTGCTGACTGGGTTCTTGAATTGCGATGCTTACGGCGAAGGGATGCTCGCTGTCGCGGATAGACACTAGCCAGCAAGTAAAGTTCTGTCACACTGCATGGCTGCGGGGGAGTGCCTCGAGGAGCAGCGCAGGTGAGAGAGAAGCCCAAGACGCGCAGGTGAGAAGGAACAAAGCCCGCGCTAAGTTTGTTTCGCGTATTTTTACGTTCACTATCAGCCTGTGCCGATCGCACCCCCTTCGTACCCCTGCAGCGGCTGGTGTGCCCGTGTGATTCCACATTTCGTGAATTGCTTGTAAAGGCATTACGCCCCCCGCCTTTTCACCCCTCACCTTGCACATCCTCTCGTGTTTAGCACATAATTTCCGTGCATAAGGCGGTTGATCTCGTACTGATAATAATCGGGCAGGGTCTGAGCGTACATAACCACTCCAGGGAGTACATTACTGCAGCAACCGGAACCTTGGGGCAACCGACGCGATTGGACTATTCCGGGAGACGCGCACTACATTGCGCCTCGTGGAGCGAGGTGAGTTTCGTCCTTTTACTGTGGTCGACGCTTGCAATACTGATATTTTGCGCAGGCTCATCCCTCAGCGCGACAATCACAAGTATGATGGCCGCTTTGGAGATTGAGAAGAAGTACCCAATCGGGTCGCGACCACGCATCCGCTTCATTCCGTATCTGATCTTCATATCGTACATTGTCAGCTTGATCGGCGCCTTTACTACCGTTGAGCTGCTCCATCGTCGAGTCTCCGGAACCGGATGGAGGAGCTGGTAAGTACCTGCACTGTCTCCATGACATTTCAACGAATGCTAATACTGTCGACAGGGTACAGCTCGGAGCATGTTCAGTGTCCTTCGGACTTGTCGCAATCTGGTGCATGCACTTTGTCGGCAACCGCGCCATTGTGCTCGGTGACAACGAGGATGGTACGTTCACTTAGCAAGCAGACCGGCTTGTGCTGACACGAAATCTTGCTTCACAGACATCCAGCTTTACTATAGTCCGACATACACTGCAGTGTCCGCTATACTACCGATCGCAGTGATCTTCTTGGGCCTCCTTACCGCCGACAAGTTTTACAAAGGTACCAGATCCTCGATCACCCGCTATGCTGCCCTCGCAGCCTGTGGCGTATGTTGCGGAGCTGCCGTCACTGAGATGCATTACCTTGGGAACAATGGCACCACCAACTATCGCCTGATACCGGCTGTGCCATACATCGTCGGTGCTGCCTGTATTGCGGTTGGGGACTGTATCATCGCTTTCTCCCTCTTCTTCCACTGGAATGGCCACTGGATGAACAACATCTGGCGACGGATCGTGGTGGCTAGCTTCCTCGCTGTCGCCGTGTCCGGTATGCATTGGACGGCAGCCGCCGGGACCTCATACGAGTTGAAGGGTTATCATACTGGTTCGGGACAGGCTCGCAACGTCAATCTCATCATCGCGCTATGCCTCGTAAGTGATTCGAATCCAGGTTGGGGAAAATTGCTAACTTCTCAGTGCCTCACTGCCTGCGGGGTGTGCTTCGCGCTCGGTTTCCTCAAGCAACGCGAAGTGAGGAAGCTTCGGGATCGTGCACAACAGGTCGTGCTTGCGGTTGCTACCTTCAACGAAGAGGGCAAGCTGCTCGTGACGCAAAGTGGCTTGCTTCCCTGCCAGACCATCACCAACGAATTCCATCGCAAAGTAAGTCTCTGACATTTTGTCACATGGCCAACCCAGATGACTGACTAAGACAGACGTTTGATGAGGACTTCAACACCAGGCATCCGGTCTTCCACTGGTTGTTCAGAGTCTCACGGCACTGGGGCGGTATCATTGACCTCATTCCTTCTATGCGCGAACACTTGCACAGCACGGGATATTTACGGACGAGCACGCCGATCACGGGAAACAGCCGGACTTCTTTGGACGTGGCCACCGATACCAGCTATACCACCGCCTTCCGCGAGCTCTTCTGCATAACAGCTCAAGACATCGCGCGTAGCTTGGAGACTAGGCTGCAGGATTTGGGCTACCTTTACGAGGAGGTGCTAACTACGGGCACGCTACTGTCGAAGATAGTATGGAGTGACACACGCGGCAAAACCATCTATGCTGCCGAAGTCGCCCAGAAGGACATCGAAGCGGCACAAGCGAGCTCCGTGCAACTAGGAAGAGGCCAGCTTCTGGTTCTTACCCGCAAAGTCAAGAATGACGAGGTCGCTCGGCTGCAAAATGTCGGATATCGGTTCGCTACTATCGACCAGGTTGGGGAGAATCTGGCTCGCAGCTTGCAGATTTCGCGCGGTGATCTCAGCCAGTTGATTCTCGATCTCCAACACTACTGCGACAGGCAGACACAGATTCCTCACAAAGGGACCTACCTGGCCTCATTCCTGCTGCAGGCATCCCCTGTCCTAAAAGGATTGGAGGTCGTGGTTCCGAGGGCGACTCCGGATCACCTGCCCATGGTCCAGTTATCCGAGGCGGAGCTCAATACATGGGAAGTGAAGCTCTTGTCGACATTCAACGGCCTTACACTTGATGACTGCTTGTCACGCATCGCTCAGCGGACCGGATCTGTTACGGAGGACGACGTCTTCTTGGAGAAGTTCCGCAGCAGGATTATGGAGCTCCTGAAGGTAGTGCCGGAGCCGTCTTTGCGCCAAGCCGTCTTCTCGTCTCAACAACTCGATCTGGCCCATTGGAAAACAGGACAGAAGGGCTCTGCATCTGCGACTGTGTTCGCATTCTGCGGCATAAAGGATGTCAACAACCAGACCGTGCACAGGGACCTCCTCCGCAAAGTGCCACTGTCATTCTTCCGCACCTACTTGCGAAGCTACGAGGGCTGTCCCGACCACGCCATCTTCGCGCACAACAACCACAAGGAGTTCAGCACTCTCCTCTCCGCATCGACAGAGGTGAGAGACACAGCTCCGAAGCAAACGAGCAAATGGTCCGACGTGTTCCGCTTCAACAGCCCCCCACCATCCGACATGTCCCTCAACGCGGACAGCAGCTCAGAGAAGGGCCTCGTGCACGTGACGCAGATCGGCCTCGAGCCGAGCAGCAGCCACCCATTCGGCGGCATCATGGTCAGCCAGAGCGTGGTGACTCGCGAGGACATGGAGCTTCAAGATTTGGGCGTCAAGTCGGAGGCTGGCGTGGCGGACAAGGAGCAGCCAACGGTGGCGGACAAGCTGATGAGCATCACCACGTCGTTTCGCGATCCGCACGCGAGGGTCGTGAAGGCGGAGCACCATCATCGGAGGTAGGCTTGGAGGGTCGAATATTTCCTTGGAGTTCTTTTGCATGGCATGGCGTTTGGCATGGCATACCCCGGGCGGCAACATTGGGTTTCTTCGCGTCGGATCATGCGTGTATGGATATGGATTGGATTGGGCAATGCATTGGAGGGCGCATCTTCATGGGACATGGGCGCTAGTGACGGCTTTTGGATAGCTTGACTGGGTGCAAATGGTTCTGGACGAGGATGGGCCCTCTGGAGATTCTGTAGAAATAGAGCTACACGGCTGGGTATAATAACGGACCATAATGTAGAGACGGATGAATAACGAAGGTACAGCATTTACGGAACTTGAAGAGATTCGTGAGCTTCGACAACCTTGTCCACGGTCGCGGTTCCGCGGTTCGGAAGCGGGCGGCTCGAAAGGGCAACGCTTAGGCGAAGACGTCAGTCATCATCCCCAGCGCGGGACTTTTCCTGCCCCACGTGAAGCTTCATTCTCCCACTTCATTCCCGCCGTCTTTGAAGATTCCATTGTGGCTGCTCACTCTTCACCGGCCCCAATTCCCTCATACCTTCTCACGCAACACACAACCCCAACCACCGCCCTGTCCGTG